>VRLP01001879.1:0-108297 GCA_009660295.1 Lophius piscatorius
GGGTGGTTTTATCCGCAAAGAGCCTTGGTGGGTTTCTTCCCCATAGCCGCTTCCCTAGTCAAAAACGGGGGGGAAGGCCGCGCCCCCCCCCCCCCCCCCCCCCCCAGGCTCTTGACCGGTAGCTCTGATACCATTGGAAGAGTGTTCCATCGATGTGGGATCTATAATCTCTGAGTCTTCTTTGATTATAGATATACTCCTGGACTTTTGGGGTTTGAACTTCATCCCTACCCACATTACATTGCAATGAAGTTTTTCCAGCAGTCTCTTGATGCATGTGATGGTTGAGGTCAGGATGGTCATGTCGTCTATGTAGGCATGGATTGGAGCTAGCCGTTGTCCGAGGCCGTTCGCCTCCTACAACCCACCTGGGTGCTCGACTGACCAGTTCAATTGCTATAGTGAAGGCTAGAGGGGAGATGGTACATCCTGCCATTATTCTTACTTCTAGTGATTGCCGTGATTCTGATATTGTGAGACAGAATTGCAGATCTCGGAAGTAGTTTCAGACCAGATTTGTGATGGTGGCTGGCACCTGAAAAATCTTGCAGGCTGTCCAGAGGAGGTTATGTGCGACAGACCCAAAGTCATTGGCTAAGTCCAGAAAACGGATGTGCAGGTCTCTTCCTTCCCTTTTTGCAGCTTGAATCTGCTGCCATATCATGCTTGTGTTTTAAGCAAGCAGAAAACCCCTGGTATCCCAGCTTTCTGTACCGTGATTTCTGTAAGTGTCAATCAGATTGTTTTGTTTCAGGTAGGTTGTCATCCTTTGAGCAATGATGCTAAAGAAGATCTACCCTTCAATATTCAGGAGATTAGTTTGTCGAAATTGGTGAATGTTCTAGGAATCCTTTTCCTTTCGGATTAGTTCCCCCGTTCTTTGCCATACCTTTTGCTTTTTACATGCCACCTTAATTGCCTCCAAAGGAGCCTCAGGACACCTGGAGCTCCTTTGTACAGCCGGTATGGAACTCTATTTGGTCCTGGAACTGAAGCTGCTCCTGCCTTTCTTACTGTATCCTCAATCTCCCTCCATCTTGGAGGGCTGTCGTCAAATGGATGATCTGGTTGCAGATTGGTGGCATGTCTGGAGGTATAACCCTTTTCTCGTGTCTGTGGCCCTTCGTGCTTGTTGTTTCCAGCTGGTCTTCCAGATCTATCATTGACATTTTGAGTGATCCCCTCTTTTCCTTTGTGAATAGTCCATTCACAAACCTAAAATGATGTTCTTAACCTTTCTTTCGTCTTTTGCCGAATTCTCAGGTTTTCTGCACGCCTCAGACTTCCCAATCGTTTCTTTTACTCATCTAACTTTATTAAGTTGATACCCGCTCTCTCCTCCATAGATGCTTTCCTCGACTGTTTCCTCAGGACCCTTCTCTCCTTGACAAGGTGTTCAATTTCCTGTTGCCTTCTGGTCTTGGAGGGGACTGTTGTTTTCTTCTTCCCAGGCTGCTTTACTCCGAACCGTTCTGCCCCGTAGTTGTATATCAGGTCACCCATTTTCCCGAGCTCTTTCTCTGCTGATCCACAAAGTCCGTCCAGAATTTGTTCAGGTCTGCATCGACTTCTCCCCACTCTTTCTTGCTGCTGGACTTTGACCATTTCTGCTGTCTTCTGTGACCTTGGATCTTGTTCTCCAGAGCAAGCTGTGATTGGCTAGGTACCAGGTTCTCGGGACTGGTGTTCACCTCGGTCACTGGGGTGCTGATGCTCGGCAGAACTTAGGGAGTGTCCTGCCGTTGAGCTTTACTTGACTGACTTGACATTTCCTTCAAGAGATATTGGTCAATGTGACCGGCCTCATAGCACTTCATCCGGCCTTGATGTATTCTTAGACCTTTAATAGATGTTTCCTTGGACCAGCCACAGCTACATACTTGGAGCTTGTCTCCAGCATATCCTGTCACAAGTACTGTGCTGATTATGTGTTTCGTTGTCGTGTTCGTTCCAGGTTTTTTTTACCAGGTTATCAGCCTATGAGTCATCTTTCACCCTAGCTCTTGAAGACTCGGGGGGTATTTTCTTCTTTAAACTTTCGTAGACATGAGGGGTGACTCCCTATCCACTTTCCAGAGTGACGGAGCCTGCCGTCATGGATAGCTAGTGCATGACAGCCCCGTTGGGGTTTTTTCCTCCTGTCAGCGAAATAATATAACTACATGCTTTAATTCATTGAAACTAGGAGAAGATGCATATCCACAACAGTCACATCCTGCCGGGGTTTGCAGAGAGCAGATAGGTTGAATCAGCAGATGTGTATATGGCCATGTTCACATTGAGTAATCCAGTGACTAGCATAAGAATATACAATAACAGCCATAACAAAAAATAAATTTACATTTTACAGGGTAATTGTGCTTTTATGCTCACTAATCCTGTTTCAGTCTTCTTGTGGGTTTTCCAACATATGCGAGGTAATTTGGGGTAAAATGTACCCAATACATATATAGTACCATGCCTTGGTAATATGACGGGAGAAATTGAATGTCCATAAAACTTTATGGGTTACTTGTTAAAAGGCCGTTTCAAGGAGCTGGTAAAAAGCAGAACACAAAATTAAGACAGATGGCGGGCAATTGTGTTTACAATATATGAGAGAGAGCACATTGGGAAGAGCATCGAGACAAATGGAAGAAAGGGGCAAAATGTGAACGACAAACTGAACAAATGATCTGCTGTCTTTGCAAATGTTGGAGAGGATACGTTTTCTGGGTACAGCAAAATCCAAACCCCACTATATGAAAAAAAAAAAGTTTTATTGTTTTTGTGTGTGTGCATAGATTTCAGTATGAAAACAAAAAATGTAAATTAGAAACTCCAAAGTTGTCTTTCTGAGTCTGGTTTGTTAATTCCTCAGCAGCCTAAGTGAGATTGAAGCACGACTTCCCCATTCTCAGTTGCTGGTGCTCTGCAGAAACGAGGCTGTACTCAAATGGATGAGCACCTGCGACCATCTCATGTACCAGGCCCTTGTGGAGATTCTCATTCCTGATGTCCTCAGACCCATTCCCAGTGAGACACTCACAGATACCTCAAGTCTACACATATTCTACGTCAAAATACTTTCATGTCATATCAGAGTCATTAACTTTCTTTTCTGTTTTGTAATGTTTTTTTTTTCTTCTTTAGGTGCCTTGACTCAAGCCATTCGCAACTTTGCCAAAAGCCTGGAAGGTTGGCTAAATAATGCCATGAATGCCATCCCACAGAGAATGGTCCAGACTAAGGTACACTATTCATACAGATAAAATACATAAATGCTCTGCATACATTTAATCTGTGACTGCTCCTTAAATATACTATAGTACTATTCCTAGTGTCTGTTATGAAAGGCATGTATACTTAGTGTAGATAACAACCAGGCCTTTGTCGGTTCTCACAGATTGCCGCTGTTAGTGCCTTTGCGCAAACACTGCGCAGATACACATCTCTGAACCACCTGGCTCAAGCGGCACGAGCTGTGTTGCAAAACACATCACAGATCAACCAGATGCTCAGTGATCTCAACCGTGTTGACTTTGCCAACGTACAGGTCAGAAGAGATCTTTGTGTGTGGATATTCAGCTGTGTTGCTTTTGTGGCTCGTACTGTTACTTTCTTATCCACACTGTCAGTTTGTGTTTTTCTAGTTCTTCTCTGTTATGTTGTACAGGAGCAGGCATCATGGGTGTGCCAGTGTGAGGAGGGTGTGGTTCAGCATTTGGAGCAGGACTTCAAGGCCACACTGCAACAGCAGAGCTCTTTGGAGCAGTGGGCAGCCTGGCTGGAGAATGTAGTCACTCAGGTGCTCAAGCCTTATGAGCACCGACCCAGCTTTCCCCGTGCAGCTCGACAGTTCCTGCTAAAGTGGTCCTTCTACAGGTCTACAAACAGACACAGCCCCGCTGAGATACTATATCTGGGAGTGTGCCGCTTTGATTCACATAAACACATAAATTATGTTTTACTTGTCTCCACAGTTCTATGGTTATCAGGGATCTGACCCTGCGCAGTGCCGCCAGCTTTGGCTCCTTCCACTTGATTCGCTTGCTGTATGACGAGTACATGTTTTACCTAGTTGAGCATCGCGTTGCCCAAGCAACTGGAGAAACAGCCATTGGTGTCATGGGGGAGGTACGCTCGTGGAATCTGATCATTGTGATATGTTCTGATACTTATGTGTAAATAGACTCAAGATTGAGAAGACTGGCTGGAGGAAACCACTTCCTGATCATTGTGATCATCCACTCATTGTATATTATGATGCCACTGTGATACTGTCCAAAAAATGATAAATTAACTGGGTTTGATGGTAGTAGTCTTGCCTTGTTATTACAATGAGGTATCTCTTTTTGAGTAGAAAAACATTAAAGGTATGTGAACAACCAATGGCCTAATTCAGATTTCTGTCTCTTTTACAGTTCGACAGCCTCAACACCCTGTCCCTCACTAACATTGATAAAGGTATGCAGCAAATTACGTTAGAACTTCAGAAACGAAATGCTGTGGTTGCCAACTGGTGTTCTAATCACATTTTCCTACTTAATGAACTGCGCTCTTACAACCAGTTAAATTTACTGGTCATTCAGGCCAGGGACAGGCAGTCCAATAGGTGGTTAATGAGCTGAGACTGAGGTTCCAATTATATATATTATGCAATTATAGCCAAAATTAGACATTTTGGCTATAATTGCAATAAAACCTGATAAACTGTGGCATAATATGCCTCATGATATCATTAAAATGATGCATTTGTGTTTCTAAACTTAACTTATAATTGAAAATTATTTTTCATGGAAGAAAATCATCCGTAGTAGAATTGGCCTACACGTTCTCCTCTAACAGTATTACGGCCGACACGAGGAACAGTGTCGGCCGTAATAATGTAATACGGCCATCTTCAGCTGAACCTTTACCAGATGTTGGATTCTGTAGCTGATGTCTTATGTTTGTTTCTCTCTCATATCCAGATGAAACGAGCGGGATGGACAGTGACCTAGAAGAGGACACAGAGGAGTCCGGGGAACCCCTTGCCAAGCGAGAGAAGTCCATGCATGAAGTGATCCAGGTTATCCAGGTCGGAGCGCTAGAGGATGGATCCCACCCTGTGGTGGGGGTCGTCCAGCCATGTGTCCTCCACTCGCTCCCACAGCCCCAGCAGGACCATACAGAGCACATCCTAACTCCCTCTGTTGGCACTCCCACCATCCGCCACTGCAGCGCCACGGGCAACACCTACGCATCTGTTTGAGTATCTGAAGGAATGGCAAACATTATATTTTTATTCTCTCTCTCTCTCTCTCTCTCTCTCTCTCTCTCTCTCTCCACATATATCGGTCTTTCTTTAGGTCTAGATGTCTCTGTTTTTCAGGCTTTGTGTCTTGACTCTTGTGGACATGCTCTTCTCTTGCGATATAGCGCAGTGAGTTGCATTTTAAATGATGACACCAAGATGTGCTGTCCATATCTGACCACTCAGATTTTGGATGTGCCGTCAACCCTGGAGTCTTTGCTCTAGCACGGTGCAACAGCCAAGAGACGGTGACTAATTTGACCCGTTTTTATCACGAACAGGATTTATACTCGATGGAAACTCCGTCATACTACTGATGTCTCAGAGCTCAAATCCATGTCACTAGTACCGGTGAAGTCATCAATCGTCTCAACACCTTCGCCTACTGTAAATAATTTTGCTGTACTTTTAATTGATGCTACCCAAAACACATGGTGCTATAATTGTCTGCTTCTGTGTTCATTTCACTCCTTTTCTTTTATGAATTATGTCTGCTGTTATGAACAGTCTGCTAAATTGCATCTAGCTGAAAAACAAAGGGATGTCTTTCTTTCCTATATATATCCTATTTGAAAAATTGATTTATGCAGTCGTTTTGTCTGTTCTGTTTGGAAATTACACTGTAGCCACCCATCAATTATCACTTACAGATCTTGTCCACAGAAAAAGAAACCCCATGAGAAATATATGTTCTGATACTTATGTGTAAATAGAATCCAGATTGAGAAGACTGGCTGGAGGAAACCACTTCCTCAATACTTGCTTTTTGAAAGCATAATGCTTGCCTTTGTTCATCCTAGTTGCTCCGGTGTCATTTGCGGCAAGCCGTAACCACGAAAACAATTAACTCGTCTCTCATTTCTTTCTTTTTTTTAAAGTTTTTTGTCTTAAAGAAGTTTCTTAAATTCATGATGGACCAAAACCAAACCAACAAGAGGAAGCCGAGTGAGCCTTTCGGGCAACCCAGGAGCTGTTTCACAGTGTCATGTAAAAGAGCAGAAGGAATGTCAGGGATTTAATGTACCTCGGCTTTATCATAGTGCCTTATCCTTAAATGCAGCTGTCCTTGGAGTCCTAACTGTGCTGGAAGACCACAGCCCCTCTGCATTATCCCAGCCACAGATTTGGCTCTGTGGCGACTCGTGGCTGGATTTGGGCTGGCTCATCAGTGCTGAGTCCAAGGGATGCAGGCACAGACACACCCATTGCTTTCTCTGGATCAGCTCTGCTAAGCTTATTACTTGTCTGAATCGTGGTCTTTAGCCTCGCTCCCGTCCTCTTGACGCCTATTCTCGCATTAGCCTTTGTTATCGGGTGATGTGTGTGTTTGTGTGAACACGGATGCATAGGTCCACGCTGTGTTTATGTACATGTGTATATAAGCCTGTGCGTCTGCGTGTTTGTGTGTGTGTGTGTGTTGGAGCACATCCATGAGTCACCCTACCTCAAACCAGTGGTGCCAGCCCTTTTTGACGCGTGCAGCACAGTCACCAAACCTTATTGCACAGTCACCACTGTACTGCACAAATCTCAATGCGACATAGAAAAACTCCACTGCTTTTCTGAATCCTCTGATACACCCTCACGTCAGTTTTTAGCCCTTTTCATCCTTTGCTCCCTGTTTAAAGATCATCTTTGTACAGTGGACCAAAAGTAGATATTTTGTGATATTCAAAGAGATATATAGATATATATGTATATTATATATAATGATGATACACTACATACATTTTTTTGCTTTTTATGTGGTTGATCTGATTGTGACCTTGTGATCGTTTCTTTTGGTAGCCCCTCTGTAATTAGTTGATAGACTGTGAAACATAAGAGGCAAGATCTGATCCATTAGACTGCGTCAATACTTGAACTGTTACAGCCTTGTTTATCACGGAGAATATTGAGATTAATCCTCTTAATAGGAACACGTTGTTACTACTAAAATAATTTTTGTCATTGGTTTTCATGCCTGAAATGGTGTGTGTGTGT
Organism: Lophius piscatorius; assembly: GCA_009660295.1. Taxonomy (NCBI): domain Eukaryota; kingdom Metazoa; phylum Chordata; class Actinopteri; order Lophiiformes; family Lophiidae; genus Lophius; species Lophius piscatorius. The sequence continues at coordinate 7,259 of VRLP01001879.1, forward strand.
TTCTCTGCAGAAATGTTTATTTATCGATATTTATTATGCTTTTGTTTAATGATCACCCAATGATTATTCTGGGCCCTGATAATGAAGCCAACCTACTGGGATTTTTTTTTAAGTTGTGTACGTACGTTATTTAAGTAAAGTTAAATGGAAGTCGGTACTGTATTCACTGTATTAATTCCTTTACATAGTCGAGACCCACTGGATCTTTGAAATTTGTGTTGGTTATGCCTGTGTACAAAACATAAAGTTATGGGTCAGGGGACGTTTTGTTAAATCATTCTCATGAAACCTTGGGGAATCTGAAATTTAATCACAGACAACCCAACAGTGTACATGTTGCAGCCTTACCCTCATCCTGCTGGCTTTAAGTGTCTGGTTTACCTTATCTGGGAACGCTACACTGACTGATCTGACTTCACTATGTTGCATGAAGACAGTTTAAAAAGCTTGTGACAAAAGGTCGCTGAACTTAAAGTAGCTGGTAGCTGAGGCCCTGGGAGATATCGTTTACATCCGTCCGTAACGAGAATGAACAGAGAAAGTAGTGAAGATATCCTACATTGAAAAAAAGTTAATGGTTACTGAAATTTGAGCCCTCCTTCATTTCATACTTATTCCAGAGCTGCGCATGAATGTACACTACTCAAACAAAATTAGGGGAACACTGAATTCACATATCGGATCACGATGAAATAATCATTCAAGTTAAAGATCTTAATTGACATACATAAAGTAATTATTGAGAAGGAAAATGACGAAAGAATCGTCAATGGAGACCAAAATTATTAAACAACTCATAATGTGTCTCAGGAGTGTGCTCCTCCACACACTGGAGGCTGTGCTGGGAGACACGCAAATCTTCTTGTGACGACACGTATGGATGTGGCATCCTGGAGGAGCGGGACCACTGGTGCAGCCCGAATGGGCTGCAGGTACCGTATCATGATACCAGTATCATGATACCAGTAGAGACAAGGGCACCAGCAAAATGCAAAACAAGAGAAAAATCGGTCAGGAAGGATGAGGAGAGAAAAATTGCCCGTGGCCACCAGCTGCAGAACCATTCCCTTTTGCAGCGTGTCTTGCTGTTGCCTCTCCTCTGCATCTTTTGTCGCTGTCATTTGCACCAAGGCAGCCGAAACTAATTACTTATGCGTCCTAACTCAACAAAATAATATCCCATATGTTTAACTGACTTGATGTTATACTGTGACCATTAAGTGTTCCCTTAATTTCTTTGAGCAGTGTATGTTCCTAATATAAACTCTGAATGATTCTGAGAATGAAGTTGTTATAACTAACAATCTTGGCTGCAATTTCAAATTGTTAATCTGGGTAGTGCGGCCCAATAGGGATGGAGGTTTTGCTCCATTTTTTTTTTTCTCAGACTTTTGAACATTTGAATATCAGGTCCCTTGTCCCTTAAATTAACATCTTTGTACATGAAAACTTGTATTTTGTATGTGTCTGAAGTGAAAAAGGCTTATTTTCGTTAACTCCTGATCGTTTCATTTAGGATCGTAAGTGCTTACACGCCTACAACGTGCTGCTAGGAAATGTCTGTTTAATTTTCTTTTTAATTAAACTTTTATGCTAGGGGGTGGTTTTTCCTTTTTGCATCTCAAAACTCGCTTGGTTAATGCTGCACAGATGCTTATGTTGCCAACACACTTGTCTTTTGTCTTTCGGTTCTAGGTGTCCGTTAAATTTAGATAATTGCTTTTGCAAACGAGACTGTCTCCAAATAGAAATTGAGAAAAGAAATAAGCTATTCATAAACTTGACATACGAGCAGAAGATATGAGATGCCTCTTCACCTGGGGAAAAATAAAAACGGCAGCTTCACTGACCCATAGCAGACTCCAGTGCCTTTAATTTCACCCTGGCCAGAGCAGATGGCTTGGGTGACTATTCGGTTTCTGGTGGGCTACAGAGCAGACGTTTCATTGAACAGGTCCTGCCACTGAGGAGACACCAGGGTTGAGGAAGCAAAGACCTGGACTATTATTATCATTTACTTGATGTGACACACACACGCACACACACACACAGCAGTTCACACTTGGCAGATGACCTGCAGCTGGCTTTTATTGTATAGAACTGGATAAAGAACAAGGAGAGTTGCTGCAAGTAAAATGCTCTCCTCTGATGTTTTCTCTTTAATTGTGATTTCTTTCTTTTCGTCTAATGATATTTTTTTAATGCTGTGACCTGTTTTAAGATTTGTATTTGGATGTTTTAAAGTGCCATTTGACAGTAGTGAGTCGTGGCCATCTGTAGCACGCTCTAATGCAAGCACAAGCATTTGGCAGTGGCATTTGGGGAAAGGTTTTAATTTTGATTCACCCTAGACATTAAGATGTATATATCAGAAACTGAAAGTATATTTATTTGTGTCTTAATTATTTGATTTGTTCTTTTTGGTGAACATTTTATTATGAGATGTGTTGGCTTATGTACTTGTGATTTCTCCCTCTTTTTTGATAATGTATAGTATATGATATAATATATATACACACAAATTTCATGTGACCTTTTTCTGTGCCATTAAGTTTTCTTCTCAGATTGGCAAGCAGACCAATGCCTAGAGTGATTTGTATTGTGTATTTTACATAAAAAACAAAAAAACAAGGACAATTGGGGGACTTTTATATTTATAAAGACATCATTTAGTGTGTCGTATTGATGAATATAGAAACTATTAAAAGACACATGTAGTTTGGTTTTCTGAATATTTCAGATCTCGGCTCAGGCTAGCTTCTTAGTGTTGTTTTCTCTCAATTTGTGACTCGTCTTTGCAGTAATAAACGTTTTCTTGTTGAAAGCCGGTGTGCTCGTTATTTTGAATCCTAATTTCAAATAAAGCGGTTATCACAACCTCATGTTAGCCTGTTAAATTTATTTAACCATATTGATACATATAAACACTGATATCATTCAAACTCCATGAGTATTCAGAAGACACAACCGTAAAGAACAGGATAAGCAGAACAAGATAAGCACATTAACTTCCTCAAAAATGTACAGCTTTCTTTTCAAATATCTGATGAGAATGGTGGATAACTGTGAAAGTATCAAAAGTGTAAAACACTCCCACAGCTGTAGATAAACCAAGCTGCAAATACCAAAATATTGTTTGATCAAAAGTGCTGAGCATAAACTCAAATTTCAATTGATAATTAAAACCAGCCTGTTACAAATTACAACGAAGGGCACTGCACTGATAACCTTTTCACTTTTCATCGGGTATATTTGGCATCAGTATGGCTTTAACTTCCTCTCACAGTTCATACCTTGCTTCTTCCTCTCAGCTCGTTTGTTACGTGTCATCCATGAAATACTTACAGTAATATAGGGTGGCAGTGGGCCGTATGCTCCACCCAAAAATACCTTTTTTCGTTTCAACGATTCACCACCTGTAGGTTTCAACGCTGGTGAATTAACAGTAATTTCATGAGTAGTGAATTCATGCGTTCTAGTCATCATTCTAACAGATTTAAAATCAACATTGTTTTAGAGTCTGATAACAAAAAACATGAGTTTCTGGGAAAACATGGATCCCACAAAGGTCATTAGTGAGAAAAAAACTTTTCAGCTAAACTAAGACATGGTATGGAAACAAAAAAAAAATGCTTAAGCGAATTGATAAAGTGCTAATGTACACTATGTTGGCAACTAATTAAAAGAATGACTATTAAAAATACAAAATTACAGAGATGTCTAATACTTTCTTTTGATATTTCAATATTTCTATTCAAATCTCCAAGGGAAAAAGTAAGCCTTGACTGGTGGCAGATAAGTGGTGTTAAAAGATTCTGAGGCTGGCTAGAACGGCCTTTTCTTTATGTCATTTAAAAGCAACTATTAACAAGGGGAGTACAAAACAACAAACATAAAATGACTGTCATCGTTCGAAAAAAACAAACATTTAAGACTACATCTTACAAAACGCATGAGTATTAACAAACATGATTTACATAATTGTAACATTATCCCTGTGTGTGTGTGCGTGTGTGTGTGTTAGAGGGGAAATGACTACTCATATGGAGCCGTATATATACCTGAGAGTCAATGAAGGAGGACTGGACTGTCAGTGTACTCCAACTGAAATCACAATTGGTGTTAACTGGGTAAATGACATCCAATGCAGGCATGTACTCCACTTAACTCCTGTTCCAAGAGTAACTGCGTCAGGTGTGAGGCCTATTCACACTCTACAAGCTCTTGTGGTGATGAGATTGTTTGGTATAGCACTATGTTTAATTAAACAATTGAACACCTTTCACTTAATGCATTTTTGAACAATGTCAGAATAAGAATATTCCCTTATTGAGCGAATCCTGTGGGAAGCGTGTAAAGTATTTTGAGTCCTCCCAGTCACTGAACTCATCACAGACTTGGAGGCTGATCCTGCCCACTGCACACCCTTGGTCTGAGAGCAGTGTGTCTGGAGTATACTGCCGGCCTTTTTGTCCTTTCTCCTACAACATGCTCAACATTGTTGCAGTCCTCCTTCAGCACTCGAGGCCGATAGGTGAAGTGGTCTGATAAAAGTAAAGTCTTTCTTTGTACAGTTAATGTCTTTAACTCAGTCAAGAGGTTGAGGGTCAGCTATGGGCATGGTGTGCAGAACTTCATCCAGCAGCTGCAGAGCTCGGTGTAAATGAATCTCAATCCAGCAGGGTGTCTCTTTAATGCTTTGCCGTGGGTAGTCAGGTCCCCAGCCCTTGACAAAGCTCATCCTCAAGATGCACAGCCTGCGTAGGTCATCAACCCCAATGCCTGCAGCAGCAGATAAGCCTGCAGAGGAATTACAAACAGAAACGTTTAGATCGATATGGCACAAACTTTGTCGATATGTTAGCCAAGTTACTTTTGCAGCAAAAGTTGGAATATAAACTTGTTGAAAAAGTGTAAGCATTACTCATTGCTGCTATACACACTTTGATCAGGACACATGCATTTGAGCTCACAGAACATACCCCATGTTGAAATGTTTGCTAATAATAATGTGTGCGAGGTTTACGTTAATTTTATCACCTAAAACTTAAATTTTCACTGCCAAGCATGCCTGGGCTAAAAGCATTTTATACTGTGGCTTCAAGTTCAAGGACAGATAAAACCAAACAAAATGCTTAGCATGTAATCATTGTTTATCCTTTCTAAGCCAAAGATTTTATTCCAGTTTTCCTATTAAAAGACTCAAAGGAGAGCAGTGCAGCAGACACTACCAATTCTGCTTCCTCTGTATTTTTATATTTACATAACCCTAAATTGTCAAGTTATCGATATTTAATCTCAACAAATTACCCAATTTGACAGAAATTTTAAAGATTTATCACTTTTCTCATTTTTGTCTTAAGATATATATCTTAAGGATCTTTTCCACTATTATGTCCCTAAATTCAAAAGTATACCACATTGTGCACCGGGTAATTTAGTGCGTACTTTATACACTGCTAAAATTAAGGAAACACTTTAATCCCATTAAATATTGATGAATTAAATATTCAAGTTGAAATAGTAGGAGGTTAGGAGAGAGATTGTTTTTAATAAATCAGAACTTAAAGCTTTAAACTTTAACTCTTAATGTTATACAAACCTTCTCATCTGTAACCTGATAAACACATGTAATCAATGTTTATGGTTTTTTTCCTTGGCAAATTTCATGTTTACTGTTACCAACCAGATTTGCATGTCAAGTTAAGTACTCTTATTTTGAAGTAGCAGAGAGGAAGTTAAGTTGGTCAGTGTGTTGTGAGTGTTCTGCCTTGAAGAGAAAATAAAGTTGGAGCATTGTGTTACACTACATCACCTGCATTATTTATAATTTATTTTTTATTTTATATTTGATAATAGTTTTAAAGAACTACCCTGGTCATATAAGTCCAAGCTTCGTACTGATGTCCACATTCACACGTGGTTCGCTTTCACACGATAGTGCAATAGTTGCCATTTTCTTGATCGATCACAGATTTTTTGCCGATTCCAATTTTTTATTTTTTTATTAAAACCATATGAGCACTTCTTATTAAGTGCTCTTATTTTGAAGGTTAAGGTTGGTCGTCATTGTGTGTTATATGACTTGTAGATATGTATATGAGCTCCGTCCTCCTCACCGTGTTTTTGAACCAATTGTATGACTCTTCGAAGTGAATAAAAAAACTCTGTAAGCCTTTTTCCGTCCATTATGGTATACAGTGCATCCAGAAAATATTCAAAGCCCTTCACTTTTTCCACATTTTGTTATGCTACAGCCTTATTCCGAAATGGATTAAATTCATTTTTTCTCTCAAAATTCTACACACAATACCCCATAATGACAAAGTAAAAAAAAAGTTTGTTTGAAATTTTTGCAAATGTATAAAAAAGTAAAGAACAAAATTATAACATGTAAATAAATATTCACAGCCTTTGCCATGACACTCAAAATTGAGCTCAGGTGCATCCTGTTTCCACTGATCACCCTTGAGATGTTTCTACTACTTGATTGGAGTCCACCTGTGGTAAATTCTGTTGATTGGACAGGATTTGGAAAGGCACACACCTGTATATATAAGGTCCCACAGTTGACAGTTCAAAGTAAGCCATGAAGTCCAAGGACCTGTCTATAGACCTCTGATACAGGATTGTATTGAGGCACAGATCTGGGGGAAGGATACAGAAAATGTTTTACTGCATTGAAGGCCTCAATGCGCACAGTGGCCTCCATCATCCGTAACTAGAAGTTTGGAACCACCAGGACTCTTCCTAGAGTTTGCCGCCTCGCCAAACTGAGCAATCGGGGGAGAAGGGCCTACGTCTGGGAGGTGACCAAGAACCCGATGGTCACTCTGACAGAGCTCTAGCGTTTCTCACAGGAGAGAGAACCTTCCAGTAGGACAACCACCGCTGCAGCACTCCACCAATCAGGCCTGTATGGTAGAGCGGCCAAACAGAAGCCACTCCTCAGTAAAAGGCACATGCCAGCTCGCCTGGAGTTTGCTAGTGTAAAGAAACATTCTTGTTGAAAACCTGCTCCAGAGTGCTTTGAACTTCAGGCTTTGGTGAATTTCATCTTCCAAAAGGATGGCAACCCTAAGAACACAGCCAAGATAACAAAGGAGTGGCTACAGGACAACTCTGTGAATGCCCTTGAGTGGCCCAGCCGGAGCCTAGACTTGAACTCGATTGAACATCTCTGGAGAGATCTGAAAATGGCTGGGCACCGACGCTCCCCATCCAACCCGATGGAGTTTGAGAGGTCCTGCAAAGAATGGGAGAAACTGCCCAAAAATAGGTGAGCCAAGTTTGTAGCATCATACTCAAAGACTTGAGGCTGTAAATTGGTGTGAAAAGTTTAACAAAATATTGAGGAAAGGCTGTAAATACTTCCAAATCCTGTCCAATCAACAGAATTTACCACAGGTGGACTCCAATCAAGTAGAAACATCTCAAGGATGATCAGTGGAAACAGGATGCACCTGAGCTCCATTGAGTGTCATGGCAAAGGCTGTAAATACTTATGTACATGTTATATTTTCGTTCTTTATTTTTAATACATTTGCAACAAACATTTTGCATTGTCATTATGAAGTCTTGTGTATAGAATTGAGGAAACATTTTATTTAATCCATTTTGGAAAAAGGCTGTAACAAAGTGTAGAAAGATTGAAGTGCTGTGAATACTTTCCGGATGTACTGTATGTTGGCTTCGTTCAGGGCGTGTGGCTGGTTTTGGACACTCAGTAGCTTCTTGAAACTTGGTACATTCCACAGGGTTATTAATTTCGTCTGATTAAGTGCTGACTATCCCAGGTAACAGACATGGGTTCGTTTAAACTGAACAAAACAGCTCTGGTGTGAAAGGAACCTACAGTTGATAGTCCTTGCATAGTGCTGGGTGAAAGCGAGCCAAACTAAATGACAGTGCAACAATGTTGCACTTTCACCCTTAATCAAACCGAGTCCCCAGACTATCATGTGTGAACACAAACATTTCCCATCAGAAATATCATGGAACATGGTTAAAAATAGAAGGAAAAAAAAAAAAACTGTCTTACGCTCAGCCGACAACGGAAGAAATAGTTATGCTGTTTATTCAAATAAAGTCAAATAATCCCTTAATGAGGTAATTTAATAGTTTGCCTAATAGACCAGCAGTAGAATGGCAGACAGGAGTTTAAAAGTTAAATCAACATTGTGAATACTAAACTTAATGACCTCAACATAGACAGTTCACAAAGCTACAGTCTGCAAGTTGTGTTCTACTAGCTTACAGAATCATTAGAATATCGCTCATATTAACTTCTAGTGTTACCATGGTGTACACACCAGTTATGAGAACACGCGCTATAAATGCATCACATTCAAGCCCCTTAAAGTGGTACAGAATCGAAGAGGAAATGTGGACATTCTCATTTGGACTAAAGTTATGTCAGTATTGTATTTTGGTTAATTGGTTAGGGAGGAAATTCTCCCTTGAAGCATAATTTCCCATGATTTGGCCAATAACAGATCAGCATGAAAAAGAAGCACATGTAAATATATGAAGTTGACCTAGTACAGTCGTTCTCAAGCTATGGTAGAGTACCGCTGGTGGTACGCTGAGGAATCTATGAAATTGCCTACTTTTACTAAATTAAATAAGATTAATTTAAAAACGTATACTATCAAAATACTATGATGAATGAAATTAAAATATTGTAACCATGAGATAAATTAAATGGGCTTGAAATAAGTTCAGCCCTTCTTGTAGTTTTTTTTTTTTGTTCAGATGTCCATCAGACTGCTGCGTAAATGGGGTTGTGGCGCTCGCGCCAAGTAGTAAGCGGAGGAAACTATAATTGCGAGTGGTTTCATAACAATGCAATCTCGGCTTCAAATGGAAACTTTTAGGAAGAAAGGTGTGGATCAGGAGGCGAATATTATTAGCAACCTTGTAGATACTGAATTAGAAGACAGTTAATACAGCAACATCCCTGAATGAATCCAACAGCAAAAACCGGCAGCAAACGGCGAAAAACAGTAAGGAAATATGACTCAGGTTACATCAAATTTTAAATGTGCATTTACAGGGACCTACCGTTGTTATAGTTACTGTTTTCACCTAATCGTACTGTCTGTGTGTGTGTGTGTACTGTATGTGTGTGAGGGGATGCCCCTTGCATTAAAATCATGTGAAAGAGTTGAAGTGCCAGTTCTAGTGCTACTATTTTGCACAGTGTGGTTGTGGCTGACTAGTCAACAATAAATAATATTCTTATTGGACATAATTTCTCAAGAATGGTCGATTGTAACCACAATCATTAACCCATTGAAGGCTGGCTTCTAAATCACACCAAAAATCAGAGCAAAATTGAAATCTTAATATTTACTTATTTTTATTTTATTATAATATTTACTTAGTTCTCATTATTCTACGCCTAGAAATATTAATTCCGTAACACGAAAAAACGAATAAGGTGTTTTGGCCAATTAATATTATAACATAATAACAGGCTTAAAATGATCATATGCTCATAATTATACACTTGTTTACAGGCGAGTACAGCAACAACACTCACTGATGGCAGGGGCAATTCCTCCAACAGAGCCTGGTCCTGGAATGTTCCCCGCAACCGCTGCTGCTTGGGCTGCAGCTGCGGCCTGAGCAGTTGCTGCCTGCTGCTGCATCTGTCTGTGGCACTGACGCAAGTCAAACACCTAACAGGGAACAAAAAAAACACGATACACTGATGAATACAAATAACTGAATGAAAACACTGCATTTCACTGTCTGCTAATGATGTGATATTGATGTTAATGTGACTAGGCGTAGAACTTGGTCAGCAAAACTAAATTTAAAATTTAATTATAGTCCAAATTTCATTACTGTGATTACAGTTACTCCATCTCTGAGCATAACTCATTATTAAATAAATTAATAAAAGAGATTACTTTTTACAATGGCATGTGATGGGAATGCAGCCAGTGTTTTGAAAAAAACATTTTCAATAATTTATAATGCATACTCTTTATTACTTCCTATACACGATATAGTTATTCACGGTATAGAATGATAGAACCCAGTTCTATCATACCTTGTGGAATGTTTGCTATGTTTTTTATGACCAACATACTGCAAACTCACCTTGATGTAAGCGCTGGGGTATATCTTGTGAACTGCATCACCTGGGGCACGTCCAGCCTCACGGTCAAGATAGTAGCTCTGTACAAACACTGCATGATCACTCAAACATCGCACCCAGACATCTCCTTCGCCTTTGCACTCTAACTGTACACCTTTACCAATGTGGAGCCTAAGGAAAGAAAAAGGGAGAAAGACTGTTTAAACCTGAACAGAACTTTGCATTACTGCCAATAACTATATTATACAAAGAGATATATTTGATATGCTATAATTAATGGAGTACCTGGCTCTCTCTATGTTCTCCGTTCTATGGACATTGCTCAGCTGGCCCAAGCAGAAGCGATCCCCGCCCGATGGATCCACGTAGCCATCCACAGTCACTATCGGACATGTGGATGGCACCTTAAACGTCTCACCGACCTGGACATCCATCTCAAAGTATGCAATGGAGCACCAGTATTCTGGAGCTAGAAAAAAATCAACAAGCGTTGTTTGGTCAAATGTACTTTTACTTGGTTATTATAAATATGTGGATTGTCTTCGATCTACAGTTTTATACTCACCGGGGTGATTAGATATGGGGGGCTGAAACGCAATCTCATTGGTAACAGGCCCTAAAGGATAATAGTGTTATTAATTTTGAACAAGCAGTAATGAAAATACACCAGTTTTAAAATGTATGTATAGTTATTATTATTCAGAAAATTAGTAGAGACCATGCAGTTATGGATCTGAAAATAAGTACATTACTCATTATATTCCACAAAAACCATAAAGGATTGTGTGAACTTTGACCAAAGGAACATATCTTTACTTTATCTCAACACATTTTCATAAATGTATAAAGCATTAACAAATATAAACATGAGAAAGTCTTAGAAAATATTTTCAATCTATGACATCCATCTCTTGGTGCAGCCGTGCAATCCCACATGTTTAGCTACATAAGTAGCAGGGCTCATTATACTAAGGGCACATAATCTCCATTCCCCTCGAAAGAAGACGTACACTCATGAATTAAACAGATGTTTACTTCAATGAGCTGTTTAATTTTAAGGCATGATCCGAGGATTGCATCCTAGGGGTTCCTATTTTCCATCAACTCACAGTAATGTCCTGTGTGAGGCATGGGAGGATGATGCTGTAGATGCCCGTTCTGATGTTGAGGCACTGCAGTGGTGAAGCTGCTGTTTCTGCTCCAATTGGGGTTGGGGTCTATGAAGATAAAATACATAAATAAAAAATCTTTTGAAAACACGTGTAATTAATACATTTACTGCGTTTATTTTTAAATGTTATGCATTACTCCAGTTTTGACTGGCAAAAACCAGCACAGGGTCAATCTTCAATCATGTTTATTCTCAGTGTATTGTCTCACTTGAGGGTCCAGCACTGATGGTGGAGAAAGCAGAGGTTGAAGCTGAACTGCTGCCCTCCGATGGTGGTAGTAGAGTGGGGCTGCTGAAAGTCTCCTGTGGACCAGGCCTTGATGGGGGATGCTGAATTGTCTGTAGGTGACTTTCGGAGCTTGAGTGTGATTGCTGGTTGTCATAGTCATACTCATCTTTTACCAAAAGTGGACCTACATGGAGGCAACAGACATAGGTAAGTCAGACGGACAACAACAAAATTATCAAAGATGAAATGGGAAACGTTTTAAGCTTCTTTACCGGAACTTGAAAGGGTCAGTCCTGATAAGTCTGAAAAAACATTGATAATAGAGATGTATGTTACATTAAGTTTATGTAGGATAAAATGCAATGTAAGAATTAAACCATGGGCTGTACTTTGTACAATAATTTTGAAGAGCTTTAATCTCATTAGAGATAACCCCAGCTTATTTTAACACACTATCTTTTAGTATCATAAAATAAGGTAATGAGTCCTAGTCAAGACCAACTTGTGAATCTTACTCACCAATACCTGGGGAGACAACCCTCTCATAGTGATATGGATTGACGCAAACATTGTCACATTTCAGGTCAAAGGCATACTGGCAATATTTCACGTGTTTTAACTCATTCTTGTGTAGGTCAGGCCATCGCCACAGTCGGGCATACACAACATGGGGGAAACCCTTACGCCCCGCAACCTAAGGTACAGAGAGTGAAAACCTTTTTAGTGAGGCAGTCTTACTCTTGCATTTCTTACAATTGTCTCTAAGAATGAACACAAAACCATATTGGTACAGCGTATCTGCTGATATACCTGTAGGCGTCCATCCAAAGTTCGCTGAATTGTTACGCACTTGCTGGGATGAGCTCCATTCGTTGTGATGGCTGTAATAAGGGAATCCAGCTCATCTTTCTTCTCCTTCAGCTTTTTTACAAGACTCTCAATAGCTCGCTTGGCAAAACTTTCACTCTCTCCTCCCTGTCGGTGGCACATCAGACTGTGAACAATGCTCAGGCAGGCATCATTGCTCGTGGGAGTGTTTGTGATTGACATCTTGTTCCTTAGATTTCGACCCTAGGGAGACTCTTTTGCCGTGTCCTTTATTTCTTTAACAGCAGAACTGTCAAGTTTCAAGTGTTGGTGATACAGAGCACCCTGCACTCCAAAACCTGAAACAGAGAGGGCAGTGTCTTACACCAATTTTTCTTCACAAAAGTAAATTAATGCTTAAATGCTGGTGGTCATTGGCAATTATGGCTATTTGTTTAAAACTGTCTATAACCCAGAACTAAATATTATTATGGCACAAAAGTCAATGGTGTTCTAATTATATTGAAACTCGGATAAAGGGCACAAAACACTAACGTTAAGTCGGTAAAAACAATTTTTAAAATCAAATGTAGGTTTTATAAACCCAAATGGAAATGAGCTAGCTTAACGTTAAAAAACACAGGTAAATGATATTACACTGATTCATTTACATTTTCGACTGTTTTCAATCATACATAGCTCGATGACTAAAGAAGAAAATTAATGGGCGGACACAGCCCTGTTATGTTGCGTGGTTCTGTCAGCAATTAGCCATTGGTGGATTAGCGTAAACAGTTAGCTATAGTCATCTGGCTAACACTAACTCGGTAAACATGGTCTACTGGTCTGAATAAAAAAATAAATTTATTTGAGGACTTACGGTGAATTCTTTACGTTCAAGTGTTAGCCCCGTTGGCAAAAGACAACGGTCCTTTGGTATTAGCCTCTTAAATCTGTAACGGTACCGTTAGCTTCTGATGGTGTTGTTTTGGCTAGCTTGCTAGCACCTTTGCTAACAGCTAACGATAACGGAGCTTCATCAACTTCGAGCTAGCTAGCTTCTCGTCTCTCAAATCCGTTACCTTGTAGGATGTACAACATCGCATGTGCTAACAAAAAGACTCGTTTATCTGATCAAATTATTATCCCAAAATTTAAAAAAAAAGATGTCAGCTAAAGATACTTTACCGTTCTGCTGGCTACGAAAATAAACAAAAAATTCCTCTCCCCCTACGGCTCTCCTCCAACTGCACACAAGCAGGCGTGGCGCTGCTGAACGTGATCCTGATAGAATCTATCAATATACAATGAGCGATCCAGCCCGGATTGCAACTGGATTACCAACAAACAGGCATCTACTAAACAATCCTGGATCCATAGGGAATCCGGTGCATCGGCTAGACTATAGATCCTTTCATTCAAAGGATATGTAATATGTAAGGATATGTGTTCTGCACATTTTCAACTGAAGTAGGGCCTTACTTAGCACATTAGCCATTTCTTATAACATGAAAATGTTATCGGACATAAAATTAAAAAAAAGAAATAGGCCACGTAATGTTTTTTTGAAATCCCGCCCCTTCTTCGAGATTGTTAAACATCTCTGAGTAAAATAAAGATTAATATAATAAGAAAAAAATATAGATAGATAGATAGATAGATAGATAGATGAATAAAAAATCATAAAGTATATAAATTTATATATTAATAATAATGTATCATTTCATAATGAAATGATAGTGTAATATTGTGTTAATATTATAAAATATGATATATGTACATATTATATGTTGTGTATAATTTAAATGTTATATATGATATGTTTGAAAATGTATTAAAAATAAAGTAACCCAAAAATATACCCTTTGAGATATGTTTTCCTCATATTTCAAAAATAAAGCCACTTGACAGACATCTTTTTTATCTTTTGCTGTTGTTTTTTTTTTGTTTCGTTTCGGTTTCCACTAAGAAACAAATATTTTCTTACTTATTTGCATTTCTCCAACATGTATCAAGATTGCAACTTTGCTGATTAGATTTTAACATAAAAATCTAACTATATTAACATGATAAAGTTCTTTATATGAAATTGTTCAAAATATGTTCACTGAAATACTTTAAGATAATACAGGACATGATAGAAAATAATTAGAATTGATAAATAGATTGAAATTTGCATTAAGTAACAAAAAGTTATTTATAGGTCAAAGCTAGTCACAATGTTATTTCGTCAGACCAAATACAGTCTCTACTTATCACCAGAGCAGATTACAAAATTATTTCATATTTGTTGGGTCTAATGGGGGAAAATACCCCTTTGTAAATACTTTAGACTGATCACCTATAGTTGTCCGAGGAAGTAAGAGTTATCATTGGTATTGATAATTGCTCTTAAGAAGAAAAAACAAAAATGGTGGCTAAAGCTTCCTAAATTCTTAAAGTTATTCTTCTCATACTGAAGGGATGGTAGTCCTAACTACCTTGGACAGGAGATAGAAGTATTTTTATGCCAGATGATTAGGGCCACAAGAAAGAAAAACATTCTCTGAATACTTAAATATAGAAAAGTTAGGTAAAGAATCAGATTTTTGGCTACTTAATTTTTTATTTTTATTTATGTTTGCTATAAATATTGAGATTGAGATTTGGGATATTGATGTGATGTTTAGTTTATTTGTAAATCGCCAGGAGCATTATAAGAAAATTAGTAAATATGAGATCAGCCACCTACCACCCCAACCCGCCGTTTGAAAAAGCTGGGAGAGCAGGGGTGAGTATTTTTACTTAAGAGAATCAGGTCCAGATGACAAAAATAAATTAATAAAATTATGAGATTAAACAATATCAGAACTGAAATATTTAACAATATCAGAACTGAAATATTTAACAATTTCAGAATTTTTATCTCAGAAATCTGATTTCATGAAGTTTGGGGGGAGAATCAGAAAGCTGACTTTATTTTCACATGTTGCAATAAATATATTACTTTGATATAATGTGGTGGTCTATTGTAGTATTTTGCAAGTCATCAGGAAAAATAATAATAAAGCAGGTCCTGACTTTAATTAAATAAGTGAATATAAGAGTATCACTTCCAACCACGACCACCCCAACCTTAGCTTCAACCCATTAAATGTTGTGCATTCCCAATTCCAGAACAGCAACAAACCATTATTAATATAGAAATCATTGCAAACAACTGTCTTCAGAATTATTTCTCATATATTGAAATTCCAGTTCGAAATCCCACGCTGGTAAGTCCCTTTTGTTATACGGTGAGTTAATATTTCCGCCTTCCGCACTTGTGCCTCTGTAAGTTTGTGTGTCGTGTGAGGATCCAATTAAGTTAATAGTTCAACAGTGTTATTCCATTATTGTTATCTGCTTCCAACTGTTAACAGCCGAGGCTGGGTGATGATGTGACATGTTTTTTTTCCATTTGTACCGTTGCTGAGGCCTCGATAAGGGTGTCAGCATGCCTGTGTCAGAAAAAAAGGAAGTAGGGGGTTCAGAGGGCACCAAGCAACCTGATGGTAGCATTGTCAATAGAGCATGTTGGCATTAGAGGCCAGGAATCTGACACCACCTTCTCACAACTGCTGCCACTTGGAGTGGAGTCTCATCCTGAGTGACGATCTACAAGACTCCAGGCTCTGACACCTCCTTATCACTATGGCATGGAAGCGGGCAGAGAGAGGCTCTCGAGGCATGTGATGCTAGAGGGATGGGGATTAAGATAGTTAGATGGGGAGTGTTGTGATTACCTGACAACGAAACAGGGTGTGCAACAGGTCAAAAACTGCTCAATGAAGATGCTTTTCAAATGTTTTAATTTAACAACCATAATAAGATTAACACTGTTGTGGAATAGAATATGAGTGACTGTACTGGAAAAGAAAGATTTCACGTTGTTTACTCAAGATACATTTAAAAGCATTTTCAGACAAAAGGAACTGAGGAGCTCAATTACACAGTGAAAATCCTCTCCGGCTATAAAGGTAACTAAAAATATAGTTTCTGAAAGTTTGACAAGCAAGCTGGGAAGAAAAAAAGAATGTAACATCAATTAACAACTTCAGTGGCTCCAACCTTCCTTAGGGCACAGGAAGAAATTATACTATTTACAATTGTGCGGCATGTTTACCTATTTTTAAAGCATTCTGTCAACATAATATTTCACGTGTGAAAAAATGTGTAATATGGTAGCTTATCCTAACATGAAGTTTTTTATAGAACATTTGGCAGATTCTGAAATCCAAACATAGGCCCGTAATTCAAATAAATCATAACAAAATTAAAGAAGGTAGAATATTACATTGAAAGGTTTATATTTTATATTGTTTACTACTAACTATTCAACTTTGTACAATTACAAATTTATACATCACATAGTGCATATTTGTGTCAATTTACATAGACTTGTGTTTTTACATGCCACTGAGAGGGAGAGATAGAGATAGCTAGAAAGAACACAGTTTATGTCTCTCTACAAACCTCCTTCTGATCTATCGGCAGCCACACTCTGCCACCACCATTCCCTCATACTTGTGTTGGAAAGTTACCACCCCGTTTTCATGATAAAGGAGAGAAATGGGTTCCAACTTAGTGGGTACACAGCAAACATGCGATGCCCTCTTTGGACTTTTAACATTCAGCAGTGACTGCACTATGGCATGTTTGGTAGGCGACACTTCGGAGGTCATAGGTGGGTTGCAAACACCGTTACATTCATATGCCTCATAGCCCAGAGGCTGGATGACCCACGTATCCCAGCCAATGTCTTTAAAATCCACAAAGAGTGGGGTCCTCTTGCATGGCTCACTCTTAACATTGCGGCGGATTCGGGAGGGTGTGTCATAGATAAGGTTGGAGTGCAGCTGCAGTTTGTCCAGCTCGTCCCGGTTAGCATGGCCACTGTTGTCATAAACATGCTCCAAAAAAGGTTGTTCGTTTCGGCCCTTTTCAGTAAGATCATTCTCACGTTGAATTATCTGGTTGAGTTGTTCTTTATCCAGTTTGTGGTCTCTGCGTTGATCGTCTGAGAATACAATTATCACTGCGTTGTGTTTCTCCTCCAAACTCCTGTCAATATTAATTTCAACCAACCTCCCGTCTGCTTCTGGGACCTCTTGTGTGGGCCCATCCTCCTCTGACCCAAGAATTGCAATGTGAACCTCTAGTCTATGTGTTGCACACCCTGACTTCAGCCAGCGTGTAATCTCATGAGTCAGATCAAATGACACCCAGCTGTTATCTTTGGCATGGATATGCTTTGTCACCAGTTCCTCCAAATCCTTCATCTCCACCACATCCTCTTTATCGCTCTTTCTCCCTTCTTGTTCGCCCTCTTTTGTCCAAACAATGCCTTCATGTATTTTGTTGATGGTCACCTTGCAGTTAATGCCAGAATAGGGTCTTTGGGCCTTTTGGACCAGGGTGAAAAGGTGAAGCTCGGCCATTATTATGTGCTCATGGTGGCACATTGAGATGTTGAACAGCAGGGGATATATCCTCACACCCCTGGGTGTTATGCGGCCGGGGGAGAAATCTGAAATCAAAACGTCAACAATTGTGACTTTAATTTGTATGCATATGTGATGAAAACTCAAGTTCAAGTATGTCAAATATGAAAAAAGCACCCAACACACAGTTATTTAAATAGATGTATATCATATATTATTGTGTTTATCGAGGGTTAGTTCAAGTGAAGCTTCATCAGTTTGAATTGAACCACTAGGATTCACAGAAATTCGAAACACAAAAAATAAAAGTGGTCCAATATTATGATGTCAAACTTGATTCTAATGATTTTAAAGCTAATCTCTTTTTACATGTTATCAGAAAATGCAAGACAAAGTTTGAACCAACTTTGACTTTTAAGGCAACGGTTGAGGATTATTGGGTATCATTCCAAGGTCGACAAATATCATTTGACTGGTCGCTGACTAAAGCCACCATCCCAAAGCATAAGGATTTGATAAACCGGGGTTGAGACTCAACAGGACTCAAAAGTTGCATAGTGTTGTCTTCCATTTTTTTGTGCAGCATATACATGTTCAAAGAATACTGTTTTGTTAGACAAGAGTAAGATTGTACCTTCATTCTTGAAACTGCGCACAATGTTGGCTGAGGGAACAGCGGTGTAGTCATGGGAAAATCGGTTGTAGAGCTCCAGCATATACTCGGGTGGCTCCTTTTGGGCAAAGAGGGGCCTGGGCTGGGGCCTCAGCTCTGTGAGGTTCATTGTGGACAGAAATTGACTCAGAAGGTCCTGTGCATCAAGTAGCGGATTAACACCCGCGCCCCTTCTGACTGATGCCCTGTGACGGTTCTCAGACAACCTGATGGGACTGCCCAAGCTCAAACCAGTCAACATCAGATGCAGGACATTCAGTGAGCGGATGAACGCCAGATTGGAGAAGACTGAAACGGTCATAGCTGAGTAAAGGTGAGGTTAAATCCAAAGATTGAGAGTCAGATGAGGAGGTGTGATGGATTCTTTAGAGTGAATAACTGCAAACTGTTTAACCTTTGGAGTAACAACTTTCCTTCGTTAAAAGACAACAGGTTGCTGTTGTGGACAATGAGAAAACAACTTTGTCCCTGTTGATCCTGTGGTTTGGTTCTGAGGGCAGGGCTGCGCTGACATGCCCTCCTCTCTCTCTCCACCGCCAGGAAATTAGGACTATCCATTATTTAGGGCGGCTTTTGCTCAGTGGGTAGAGCAGTCATCCCTCAACCGGGAGGCCAGGGTTCGAGCCCAGCCCCTGACGCAACAAACCGTGGGTCCTTGAGCAAGACCCTGAAACCTCAGCTCCCCAGGCGCCTCACAAGGGCCGCCCACTGCTCCATCAGGTATGGGTTAAATGCAGAGATATATTTCATAACGCAGTACTGTATGTGTGATAAATAAAGGATATATTATTATTAATTTCTAGTGATATTCTGTCTCATTTGGAGGCTTGCTTTTGTCTTCATTTACCGCTGACAGAAACTTCCTCACAGTGACTTTAGATGAACTGGTCAGTTGATTTATGAAACTGCTAACTGCTGCAACAAGCTAAAATCAAAAGATTTGATGACACACTTTTTTTTAAATATACAGATTAATTTAGATACAATGATGTCAGTGTTATTAAGATTATCATTAATGTCTGACAAATTAAACAAGTTAATAATTGTTTTATGTGTAATATTTATTACTTTACAAGAGGCCAGTGTAGACTCAAATTCTATTAATCAGCACTTTCTTTTTAAGGTGCCATAATTTTACATTTGATTTGAATTAAGCATACATACAAATGCCATTCATATGAAACGTGATAGCAGTTTTTAGCTCTCCCAATGTCTGTGTGGTATAACACGATCCACACTTTGATCTGTTTTGTCCATTACTATTGTGCAAAAAATTAATCCGCCATAATCGAATATTCATCATGAGATGAATGAGATGAATATATAAGTGTTACCCCAAATATTGTAATTTGCCAATTTATGTAACATTTTGTCAGTTAATCACGGCTACAGTAAACTTTAATGAATTATTGATTAAAAAATGATTCATGTTTTTTCATGTCATTCTTCACTATATTTTAATTTCAAAGCAAGTCAGTTTATATTCATATGAATTTATATAAATTGTGACAAATCACAACAAAAGTTATTTTATGACACTCACCAAAAGAGCAAGGTTAGAACATGCCTTTTATTTTTCTAAGCATTCAACAATCCCCCATCTGAAATCACATGGCAACAGTAGGAAGAAAAGTCTGCCTGTAATGTCCAAACTATCGGAGGCAAGCAAATTAATCTATGAGGTAATCTAGTCTCTGAAAAAATCATACCTGAGGAATGGTATTTGTACGGAGTATGGTCATATCACAGAGGTTTGCATGGACCAAAACTACATATTTTTGAAAAATAAAGGTTAACAAGTAAAGGATGCCCAACATTTTCCTGTGTTTTAGTTTCAACTTGTGAGAGCAGGGAGTTGAGCATGGTTCCAGACTGCTCCTTTCTTTGTTTTGGGCAAATGCACCAGCAGTTGGGCAGAGCTGTGACCTTTATCAGGCTATTGGTTAGCAAACTTCCATATTATTGTACCGAGTGCCAGACCTCTTTCATAACTCACAAAATCTGCTTACTGCTGTTCTTCCTAGCATGACCTGCCTTTGCGTTTGTTTTTCTTTAAAGTTCAAGTCCACTGTCATACATCCCTACATTCATGTATACCCTGAGTGTAACCTTACTAACATTACTAGCCTGGGCTGAGAGCACTCGTGCATCAGGTCACCACATGAATGCTTAATATTTTCACTTTGACCATGATGAAGACAACTTTTAAATATGAATTTCCACAAGTCATCTTTAATTGATTAGTTAAGCCTATATAGACAAGGGGGTTTTCAATTGAACAGTGGTTGAGGAAAAGTTTGTGTCTGTTATAAAAAAAAGCAAAACAAATATGTACAAGAATGAGAAATTATGCACATCATTTATTTTCATTTGTCATTTAATATTGCAATGCAGAAAAAGACCACCGCAAAGGAGAGTTGTATTGAATGTAGGATCACTTGTAAGTCTTAGATAATGCACATTAATAACCTTTGATTAATAATATGGGTATTACAATAAATATTACAATATAAATACCTTCATTTAGAATATTAACAGTCCTTTGTTACACATTTACAATCTAATTTTGCCTATCATGTAAAGAAATGGATAAGAGAGTCATTTCTAGTGTGCACACAGTCCAGTTTGATGACAGGTGTGTCAGGAAAAAAGATGCGTTCCGAACAATTTTTAAAATTGGATTTTAATGGACCTAACTGTTAAGTCTTAGACACTGACCTAAAATATGAAAACAATTATTTTACAGTTGAGTATGCTTTAGCCCAGAATCTATGGGCATATACTACAACAGGCATCAATAGACAATCGACAAACTAGAAGTGATATTGTATTAATTATCTCTTACTTGTTGTTAAAATCCAGACTCCATATTTCAAATACTCTCTGAAGTCATGATTCTTGCATATTTAGGCTTTTTCAGATGTGAGATATAATTCAACAGGGGAGATCCAGGGAGATAGTAAGTCATCCTTAATGACAAAATACTTCAAATCTATTTCCAAATGATCTCCATAATAAATACAAGTACTTTTAGCACATTGTTTCCTGTAAACAAATTACTTCTGATTAAATGTGTTTCCTTGTCTCTGCAAGAATGATCAGAGGCCACATATCCATTTTTTTGCCAATGGAAAGTCTCAATATGCAACCTGCTGGTCTAGCTCTATCTGCCATGATGTCATTACTACACCCAGGAGTCCAGCGGTGGAGGTTTGTTATCCATTAGGCCCACTGCAGGCCTGCCAGCTCTGATGAAGTGTTTTCTTTCACTTATTGCCTAGGTTAAGAAATATACAAACCACTGATATTGATCAAGTTACATACAATCCATAGATTCAAGTCCTAAGAAAGAAATCCTTTTAAACAAAATCCAATAATCTTCTCTCTGCATATCATCCATACAACTTGAAGAAGTCTATCTCAAGTGAAAGAGGCTATTCTATTTTAATAAATGAGATGCAATCAAAATTCCACATTACCTGGTGAGTGTCTCTTTCCACAACTGATCCTTTTCCATCCCCAACTTTGTCATTTGGCTCTAAACTAGAATATACATCTGAAAAGGAGAATTTAAATCTTATTATCATTGGGTAATATGACATATAAAATTATGACATTATGTAAATCAATGTGTCATGTTTTAATTTAATAATTAATATTTTACTGAGTAGGGGGATTCTTTTTTTATGAACAAAAGTTTTTGAAACATAGCTCAATGACTTTTTCATGGATTGTTTTTAAATTTTATAGTTCATAGATGGTAGAGAGAGATCTATTTAGTTTAAGTCGGGGTTTTACTCAAATAGTTCATATTTTACTCACTAGGGGGAGCTTTTACGAAACACTGTTTTACTAAAATAAAGTCCTGGTTCAATTTAGTCCAAATTCCTTGCATACGAATTATATTGAATAGATATCTAGTATGTTTCTCTCGAGGTTTACTCTTTACATGGTTTACGTGGTTCAATTTACTCCAGATGTGTTGCATTTGAATAAACTTGAGGAGATCTCTCCTATATTTCATAATTCACTCTAATAGTTAATATTTCAATCACTAGGGGGAGCATTTAAAAAAAACCTTTGAACTAACTTCTCATTTAAGTTGAGGAGTTCGATCAGGGGGATTGCTTGATGCAGGGAATTGGGGACTTTCAGGGACATACCCTTGCTGTTAGGGAGGCCAGCATAGGCCTAGTTTGTATGAAGTATCTATCTTATTGTAGATTATTTATTTAATGTCAGTTTACTCAAACTTAATTGAGTAAGACCTAGAATGATACCATCATGTTGTCTGCCCTTAAAAGAGAAGCCAATCTTACAAAAGGCTCTATTCATTTAAACTGCATAACCAGACAGACAAACAGGAAACAACATAGATACATAGATAACCATTTCCCCCTAAATTCATATTTTAAAGTGTGTTTAAATGATGTTCATAATTTAAAGGTCATGAGGAAAAATAATCTGTTTTCATGCAAAGCCATTGGTCGAGCGCCCTTTTAGAGTAGGCCTGATGCTCAGATGTATTGTGACTGGTGTGTGTTCCAGCGGCTCTGCTGCTGGGAGAGGTTGTTCAGGCTAATAAGTTTGTCCACTCTTAACCTTTCCAGCACATCATTGGTTTAAGGCCATGTTTCAGAACAATATTATCTCGGACTGAAATTCCCATATCTCCGTCCTTGTTCCAAGTTGTCTGAGCCAGATGATACTGTTCTCATTTAGTTAATGATTTCTTGACATTGCTTCTGACTGAATGAATGCAATTATTTACTGACCTTGGCTTTTGTCCATTAGAGGCAAGGTGATGTCATCACTGCCTTTCTTCCCATTCTTGGATTTCTTTGTCACTACGGTAGTTGTTGGCTTTGAAAGTCAAAAAGGATTTCTTTAGTGGATGTCAAGCAAATATTTTCCTTTCCTTGGTTCTAATTTTAAGTAAAGTTATTACACTTCACACTTTTATTATAATGACTTATAATGACCAGTTTTTGACAGTAACACATTTTGTATTAATTTCATTTCTACCTAACAAAAATGATGTCTTATATCATGTTGGCTTATATTGTAAGCCAACATGTTACTATTACCACAATCCTTGGGAATAGACAACTACAGTATCTCACAAAACACTTTACTACTCTCAGGTATAA
This sequence comes from Lophius piscatorius, assembly GCA_009660295.1. Lineage (NCBI taxonomy): Eukaryota > Metazoa > Chordata > Actinopteri > Lophiiformes > Lophiidae > Lophius > Lophius piscatorius. Next base: position 30,859 of record VRLP01001879.1, read on the forward strand.
AAGTGTGACATATAAGATGTGTTACCATTAAAACGTTTTATTTTATTATGCATGCTGACTCTGTTGTGGCTGGGGAATAGTCATAAAAACCTTGAAGTGGCTCTTGGTCCATCCTGCTTTGATCAGACTATTTCTAAGGTCCTTGTAGGCCCATATTGTCTGGAGCACTTGGGATGCTGCCTTTGTCTCCCGCGTAGATTGGCTTATAAAAAATCATAAGAAACCAGTTATCAGAGGAGGACTGCTTTGAGACAGTAGCGTCCTAATTATTTAAATACTTGCTCTGATTGCCTTGCGATATGATGCTTATAATTTTCATGTGCAACTACACAGAGGATGTGTGAGAAGAAACAAATATCAAGCAGTCGCATCAACAAATATAAAAATGAAAACAAAGGCAGTCTTTTCTTTCTTTTTCCCACCTTATATTTTACCCCCTGGAGTCTAACATGATGCCAGCATGATCCTTTACTCTAACTCTAGGGGACGTTGGGTTCAATGTGCTAAAACAGTGTGTTAAAGTGAATACATAATTATTACGTTGTAGAGGTGATGTTCCGCTGTGAAAGATACCAAACATATACAAGCTTGGACAAAATGCTGCCGGGCAATTAAGATTTACCATAACAAACTAATCATTAGTAATCATGCTTAGACATTAGAGAAATTGAAGACATAAAAGTACCTTGACTTGTTAATGGCCACCAGTTTCTGCACAGCGTGTCCCTGTATTAGTGCTCGGGTGTTTTCTGGGCTATCTGTAATGATCTCATGGATAGTGCTCAGAATAGACACCACTGTATCCCCCTCAAGATTCTTCGCCGGGTGTTGCTGCCCACATGGGAGATTACCCATTAGGTCCCTCAAGGCATAGTTCCCTGTAATGATTGTCATTGTTTAAAAAAAATAGTGAGAGAATTGTCTCAATGTTTAGATCTTTGTGTATGGAGATCACGGCTAGAAGTCTGCACCGATTAGGTCTTTATTCCTTCTGTCCATCGCCAAGTTGCGAAGAGCAATAGCCACAGCTCGCACCACTTTGTCCACGTCTGAGCGCAGCAGCTCAGCCAGAATTGGCAGCCCTTTCTCTTTTCTCACCGTTGCCCGGATGTAGCAGGACCACTGTTAACAGCAAACAGAATATTCAAGAGCAACGAAATATTGTCCTTTCCAAAAGTATCCATGTGATTTCTAAATTCGGTGAACTCTTTCCCAGCCCCACAAAAATCAACATAAGCAAACTGTGAAAATAAATTGTTAATATCAATATTTCATTAGTAAAAACTAAGCTCTACACTCTCAAAGGCTCTTTTGTGAGTGATGAAACTCCACAACCACATCTGATGATTTTAAAACGCCTTTAATCTGAGCAGGCACTTAGTTTTGATCAATTAAAGTGACATTCATTTCTCAGTTTATCTTTGCAGAGCACATTACCTGACATGCCTTTGGATTTGATCAGGGAATCTAGCAGTAAATGTAACTTTTGATCATCCTGACTGCTGACAAAGTCAATCTAGAGATTCCAGTAGGATTAAGATGATCAACTCCTCATATCATCTTGCACACTTGAATATTGATGCATCCTCAGATCAGAAACGCAACCCAAATAGTTACTCTTTGGGCATAAAGGCCACCGGGTAAAGAAAAGACCCGAGAACCACATCTTGTGCATTTTAAAATAAGATGTAAAAAGTGTATCCAGTCCAAAACTTTTTTTACATCTCACTGAAAATGCTGTTCATTTATGGTACAGCTCTATTTCAAATCCTAGCTCTTGTCCATGGATAAACTGTGCGGCCACTAGAGGCCGCAACCGCAAATGAGTACAGTATGAATCTGCCACAAGTGATCAGATGAAACTTTATTACTGCATCAATTCAAAGAGTAAAAAACAGCCTCCCTATCTTAATCCCTATCTAAACCTTATTTAATGTCATACATGTAAATATAAAAACAAAACTTTTCCATCACTCACAGCCCAGTTTCCAGCTGCAAGGTTCTGCAATGCCCCTGTGGCTGCCTCCACGGTGTTGTGGTTGTGACTGCAGGTGAGAAGAGAGAGGTAGAGCCTCACAACCTCTGGCTGGTACAGCAGTTCCAATCCTTAAACAGAAATCAAACCAAGTCAAGGATGACGCAAAAGCAAAATTCCTGCATTAAGGCTAAATATGTTCACCTGACAAATTTGTATAAATGCAAATGTAGTTCAACTTTTTTTTTTCAGTCTTTGTTTTGTCAGTTAGTAGGTAGGTATGTCAGCAATTACTATATAGATTAATTTAATCAAAGACTATACATAATAATATTGCAACTCTGTCAGACTCCTGCAGAGATTTTTTTTTCTTCTAATGAGCCACTGGAGCGTCCTCCACAGTAGACAAAGTAATTTCAATCTGACCTGAGACCATGACATAACTATCATCCTGATTTGATATCTGGAGAACGGGTTTAGAAAACCAGGTTCTATTTTGCTGTTACCAGGAGAAACATTCACCTTTAAAGTATTCACAGTTACAGCATACCGTTGGTCTCACATTCTCTTCTGTCACAAAAATAAGCCCTCCATGGCTAAAAGCAGCAATAAAGCTTATAAGAACGATATATCAGTGCTCATGTGTCAAACAGAATCTTAAGCAAATTCCAATGCCTGCTAGAAGAATCAATGCTTCCTCTAAATTTTCATTTTTCGTGCACTAACATTTTCAAAAAGCAGTGAAGGTGCTGATGTGTAGCTTTGTTGAGCTAAAATACTACAATTTACCCCTGTTAGTTTACTTTGTATTGATTTTCTGGTTCATTTATTTTGAGGGTAGATGACAAAAAAAACAAAAAAACAAAAAAAAATCTTCTATGTAAAAATGTTCAAAGATCAGTTTTATTGAAAGTTACATAATTCAATATGGCCGCCACCCTTTGATCTCATTATATGCAAATTAGATTAGTACATTTACTCCCATCATAAACTTTGGTTTATATTCTATATTTGTCTCATTTACAGTATAGCTTTATCTCTAACAACCTCCAAGCTACTGCCTTTTGAATTCTTGTTATCAAAATTGAATGTTTTCTTTAAATAAGTCTGGCGCCTAAAGATGAATAATCTTTTAGGCCATGCCATACTGCTGTTTGATAGAATGATGCATTATTATAACGATAAGCCTATTTTTTTTCCAAATATTACTTTAACTCATAAATTGAAGTTAGTGTTTGAGTTAAAAGTAAAATGTACTTATTTTATTTGCATTTCTTAAGTATGTACCTTCCATTTGTTCTGTGAATTTAGGTAAATCCATTGTACCATATTTTCTGTCCATAAATCCATTATTCCAGCCTGCATATCACAGACAAATAGATGCCCACAAACAAAAACACAACTTTTCATCATATTAGTGCACCAGCAAATCTCAGTAAATTCCATGTGGTATTCAGTCACAGTACTACGGCCATGAAAATATTCTGTCAATCAGACTGACCTTGATTGAACCACTCCTCTGTTGAACGCGCACAAGGGAAGAGAAGAGACAACCATGTCAAGTAATAGATTGTGGTGTGAGAGGATACATTGACAAGAAACAAAGAGCTGCAACATTTGGAGAGACTGGGAAAATAACGTCATGTCTACATTTCATATTTGTCCATTTGTGCGATTAAGTGAAAGATGAGTGTTGGTGGAAGGCCATAACCCTTAAAATCAACATTCACTCCTATTGTTTCTCCATTATTTAGTTTCTTGCTGCACGGAAAAATACAGACTAATTATTGTTTTCTGTTCCTCAAATGGATTATGAGTCACAATGATAATTTTCCTTTTCACGTATATCAGTTACATTAAAAAAAATCACACAACATATGCAACAAAGTATAAAATTGGATTTTTTTTCAGTTTTGAACCAGATGCTCTGGAACAATATTAATCAGTACCTACGTGAAATATTCAGGTCGCTATTGGCATAGAATGGGGTAGGAAATGTGTATTGAACTAAGATACACTAATATTAATAATGATTAGGTTGATATAACTTTTTAAATTTATAGAAAACTAATTTGATTGAATATTGATTATATACGTTTAGGGCTATGGGAGGACAGTAAAGGAAGTAAACCAATAAAATTCAAATTTAGTCAGATGATATGTATGGCAACCCCAGGCAGGATGTGCCCCACAGTCCAAGAGAATCCTCTGCACCTCCATTCACCCTGGAGCACTAGTGGATCTCTGCAGGTCCTAGCCTGGAAAGCTAAACCATTACATGGAACAAAGAGATCAAAGGAAGATGGAGATCAAGGAGATCCTAGCTAGCCTTGAGGTCATAGTCAGATCTGAGATCAAACAGATTGTAACACGCTGCATTATCTTGGTTGTCATGGTTAAGGAGTTGATATTACACAGGTGGAACACTAGCTGGAGTTTTGAAGGAGTAGAACAAAAAGTTGTAAATTGCATCAATGATGGAACAAAATCTAAAGGTATTGTGCAAAAAATGGGCATTAGTTTCCTTTAATCTTTATTGAACGCTTTTCATCCGAGAGTTTTCTTCAGTTCCAATTGACGGTAAATGTTACATGTGGGCGGTGTTTGAGTGTTTATTTAATCTTAGGGTGACTTTTTCAGATTCTCCAGGTACATATTTAACGGTCATGTAGTTCATACTGTGAAAAAAAACAACAAAAAGGTAAAGAAAGCCACCCAAACACAAAAGAGTGAGATTAAACAAAACCCAGGGGTGTATTCCAGAAAGCGGGTTTAATAATATTTGAATTTAACCCTAAGTTCGGGGTTGATCAACCCTGAGATGGAAAACGTTAAGTTCCAGAGAACTGGGAGATCAGTGGACCAGATATCCTCATGCGAAAGCTTTCACTTGCCATTAAGCAAATCAACCAACCGAAGAATAAAGAAACACTATTTCACAAACATCAGAGATGAAAATCAATGTTATCAATCAGACCAACATAAAGTGAAATCACTTCATATGAGGATTACTATATTATGGTGACAAATGATGATCAACTAACCTTTCGGTCTTTTCCCTCCAAAACAGTCCGGGTCATTCTTCTTCCTCTGGTGACCCATTGACCTCATCAGGTGACCGGCATGGGGTTCCTGAACTCTCTCAACTCCAGGTATTTCTTTGTGAACATGATACGACAGGTTTCGAAGGATGCAGACACAGTTTTCCACTGACTAAATAGAGGACAGTGAAAAGGTCTTTTAATTAAACATATATGTAGCAGTAAGTGTATACAAGTAATCACATTGACTATTTCTTAAATTCCATTTTCAGAATTAATTATTTTCCCTTTTGGAACACTAAGACTACTTTTTTGAGTTGCATTTCATGTTTGAATCAAATGCAATTAATTTATTTTTGATTTATCAATTTGCTCTGACCTAAACATTAAAAATGACCTTCAACAATTACCTTAAGTCTCTATATTAAAATCAGTGATATTAGTTCAATTACCTTATTGTCAGTGTCCTTGTTAACAACTGCAGATTGAAGGGCATGCAGTAGCGCGTGCACCAGCCCCTCACAATCCCTCAACCTCTGTCGGGCCTCCGCACCATCTGAGCTGACGTTCCTGCAGAAACCGTTTGTTACTAAGCTGCAAAAACTTAGTCGATCACAAAGTCAATTTTCAGCATCTGTTCCATGGAAGAAGTCAGTGCTACCTCAGACATCCTGAGGTGTTCTTGAAGACAGTGGTCCATTCAGCACTCATCAGCTTGGAGGGGTCAACTGTGTCTTTCCTCCAGCCTGAGTGCGGGATGATAATCTCATCCGTTAGTGTTTGAAGACCATTATTGATGACCAGCATTTTCAGCGGCTCATGTGAGGAGAGGTTCCACATTGTGCCTGCAGGGAAATGAATACAAAAGCTATAAAAAAAAATTAAATGTCAGCTTACAAGTCATGGTTTTAGAAAGAGGAAAGAAATTAGTTTTACCCGTGACTAACTCTTTGACCTCCATGCTACTACACTTCCTCAGTAGCCTGACTAGAGCTTGGATTCCATCACAGTTTTTGATGGCCATTTTGTTATTGTGGTCTTTCCCGTAGGATATGTTGCGCAAAGCACCACAAGCCCTGCGATGGACCTCAGGTTTAGGGTGGTCCAGTAGTTTCACCAGCATCGGCACCCCGTTCAACTGGCGCACTTCCTGCTTGATACGGTCATTCTCATAACACAAGTGCTGCAAATAGGCGGCCGCATTGGACTTTACTGGGTCCATCGGGTGGCTGAGCATCGAGATCACCTCATGCAGGTTAGGGTCTCTCCAGCGAGCGTCTCTGCGGATGCTGTCCAAGCTCACCATGCTGCTGCGTTTGTGGGGGAACTGCAGGGTCTGTGCTCGGCACATGGCCTGGAAAAAAGGATTCAGGTTCCCCTCAAGCTGGGTCATGAAGGCGTCATCATAACCACCTCTGAGGAGAAAGAGTCAGGCATGAAAAACAATACACATACATTGATCTGATCATGGATCTCAGATGATACTGAAATGGAGTGTGTTAGTAAGGGAAGGGAGGAGGAATGCGGGAGCCTGGTGAGCACCTTTATTGACTGGTGTCACGCCATCTCCACCAATTTGCAAAAACTACCAATGAATTGGTGGTCGATTTCTGAAGGAGCAAGCCTCCTCCAGTTCCTGTTACCATCCAGGGTGAATAGATTGAGGTAATTAAGACCTACTAATACATCAGTGTTCAGCTGAAAGACAAGCTGGGGGGGGAGGATATCGAGGATTAGCTATACAGGAAGGACCGAAGCCAACTCTATTCCATAAGGAGATTGACGTCCTTTGGAGTGAGAGGACAACTACTGAGGACCTTTTATCAGTCTGTGGTCTCCAGTGCCATCTTCTATGATGTGGTGTGCTGAGGCATGATCATCACAGACAAGGATACCAACAGGCTGAACGAGGATATCAGGACAGCTGGCTCAGTCCAGTGGGTCCACCTGGAACCGGTGGAAAGGGTGGCAGAAGGCTGGCTAAAGTAACCGCAATCGTGAGGAATCCTTTCCACCAAATCAATGACACGTTGAGCAGTAGAAAGGAACACGTCACCAGGTGGTTTCTCCCTGCAACTATCAAACTGTACAACTCTGGATTGTAATCAGACTCCACCTGCACAAATGTCATTAGCACAGGACACTTTCACATGATCATCATCCAGCAGTAACAACTGTTCCTGTATCGGCCTGCTGTCCTGAGCAACACTGCTTACACTTTATACACATTATCCTTACATACGCCGGACTGGATTGTACTGCAATCATATATTAAACCCATATACTTGAACAACAAAATAACGTTTTAAGATTTTAACAATTTTATTAGTGTTAATCAGCATTTTAGGAGGTATATCAACTTGCTGAGTGGGGAAAGAAGAGAAATACCTCTATTTGTATGCTAGAGGAGGCTGGCCTGTAGAGGCAGAGTTGGATGGTCCTCCTCTGTTATTGAGAGGCAAGAGGATGATCAAAATATATATTTTTTTAAATTAATTGATTGAAAGATTCCATTACCAAATCTCAGTATCATTTATCAAATCATTTTCTATTTCTTCTTTGTAGTCATCCATTATTGAAGTTAAGGATTATGATTCAACGGTGACACCTACAGGGCAGTCAAAGGCAGTTCCTGTGAAGTAAGAGCAGAAAGTTGGCTTATCTCAACCGGAGGCAGGATCCATTACTACATCAGTTTGATGAATTTCAATGAGCTTCTTTTTCATGCTGCTCTGCTTTTGGCCAAACACAGGAAATGATGCTCCAAGGGAGAATGTCTTCCCTAACCAATCAAAAATCAAAAAATTTAATTGGATATGGCGTTGGTCCAAAAATAATTTCCACTCTCGACCACTGTAATGTGCCGGAGTGTGACATGCTGGTGGTAAAAGGGAGATTCATTCATTCCGAAGTACTTTAAAATATAACAAAAAAAACATTTCATTCAGGCGTTGTCCAAATAAATTTCATTTGTTTAGCTTTAGCAGTTGGATTGTAAGCTTCATAATTAGCTAGAAGTCCTGAGAAGCTTACCCGTGATAATAATTTGGAACATTGTATAATATTTGTTAGAAGCTGAGGGGTTAGGACACACGCTTGAACTTAAAAACTACAAAGTAACAAAACGTGTATGTGAAGCTGTCTAGCATGAGGAGGACGGAAAGTATTTTATTTTCTCATCAAAGCAGAACACTCAATATACTGGCAATCACAACTTCTGATCTACTCCTTTTAAAAAGGGCCCTTAACATAAACTGTAAAACTGCTTGGTAACAGGAAACATAAAATCACTTGATGCGTTTGATGAGGCCAAAGCCATACAAATTGATTACATGTGTTTGTCAGGATACAGGTGACAAAGACTTTCAACATTTGTTTTAAAAGCATATTTTTCATCATGAATATGAATAAATGGCCCGAGCGGTAAAATAAAGGTCTAATTTCTGACATATTAAAAAAATACCTTTGCCTTACCTTAAAACAGTAAACAGGGGTTAACACATATCCCTAGTTCCTACAAAGGTTAAATCCTTATGCCAGGACTTCAAAATGGTCACTTTAAATAACCAAAGGAAAAGCGTTGATATGAGCATAAACATCAGAAGCTACTTAATGTGGTGTTGCACATTTCTCCTCATAATGGTAGTGTCTGAATATTTGGAAAGCTTGTGCATTTTCAGCTAGAGATTTAAGATTAATAAGCCCTTAACCTACGCGACTCTCCATGGGGTGGTGAACAAACTAGCCTTCATCTCTTGTATCTTGTTATCCAACTGTAACAGGTGTAGGCCTATTAAGCACTATTTGTTAGCGTGACATTGTTGAGTCCCTTTAGGGTAACATTTCTCAGTCGAAAAAACTGGGCTCCAGTGAGTTTCACAGTGTGACTTGCTTGTGTTAAAAAGGTCTATCAGATTGTGTGGGTCTAAAACTTCTCATTTATTGACTTTGAAACAGGCGGCCGTTTCTGATTGTTACCAGTTGCTACATAACTACTGTCTATCTGTCTATTTTTCAGGCTGGCTTACTGGAATAGGAAAGAGGCAACTAGTGCTGGTGTGCAACAAGATAGTCATTTATGATTATCACAACCTGAACCTCTGTGATAAAATTAGTCAATGGGCTGATGGGATCATTGTTTTGATATTTAAAAAAGCCCTACCAAAGTGGCAAATATGGTTACACTTGGCCATCCATCCATTCATTCGTAATGGGAAATAGTCTATCCACATCTCCTCATCATAAACTGCAAGACAGGACGTGGGAGCCTTGCATCCCATACCTGTATAATTTCTATAACTAGCTTCTTTCCTCTATTTTGTTTACATTTTTAGGCATGTTTGAACTAAGGCAGTATTCGTATCAGTTTGGTAAACTTCAATTATGTATCCTTGGAACACAGATTTCTAGTTTTTGTTATGGTTATAGCAAACAAACATTTGTATTTAGCCCAGAACCACGTCTCTGAATCTCTGTCCACATCTCAGATTAAAAAATAAATCCCATTATTTGGCAAATATAGGACCGTGCTTGCAAAATGTTAATGTTTAAATGTTTATGCTTTTTTTTTTTTTACTTATTATGCATCTTTTCATTCAAATGTTTTAAAATGCATGCACCTTTAACAAAGTAGTTTAGGAGTTGACATTTTTGAGATTCGGACAAAACTGTCTGTATGAACAAAACCAGATAAAATAAGTCTGGTATTTAAGTATTTAGTTAAATTTCCCTTAAATAAAGTATTTGTTTCAACAATTTTACTCTTGTTATTAAGCTTAATTATTGTCCCAGTGTATATTCTTTCCATTAATATCAATGGTGAATTGATCTTGTAAGTTGTAATAATAATAATAATAATAATAATACATTTAATTTATAATGCACTTTACATTTGGATCAAATCTCAAAGTGCTACAAAGTAAAAGCAGATAAAAGCATCAATAAAAAATAAAATAATAACTATATAAAAACTTGACCAAAAAGCAGCAATGTTAATTAAAGTTATAGGTTCTGCTAAAAAGGAAAATTTTAAATCCTTTTTTTAAATGTGTCAGTCATCTGTGGAGCCCTCAGATGGTCAGGGAAGGCATTCCACAGATGAGGGGCAGCAGAACAGAAGGCCCGATCACCCGGGTCTTGTAAGTTCAGGTGAGGGTTAGGGTTATGTCAGGGCTAGGGTTGGCATTGGGTTGAGGGATCACGCCAACATCAATTTAGAATCCACTTGAGTTCTTGACACTCATTTTTACAGTTTGTCATGTCGGATCGATGATGTGCTTTTCTCTTACCTGGTTCTGGAGGGCTCCCTGAGGAGTTCCATGGTGGTAATTGGCCTGAAGTGGTGGATTCCCCCCAGTGTTTGATAACCGGCAGCTGGATGGTCAGCCTTCATGTTCAGTGGAGTTTCCCCACTCTCACTTAATCCATCCTCCTCCATCTGGCTGCTGAGCCCTGCAGGAGCATAGCTGTCCCTGAGGAAGGCTAAGGTGTGGTGAACTCCGGGCTGAAAGTTATTGGCGGGCCAGTAGCCACGGAGGGTGTTGCGGGACAGGCTTCCATAGCCTGGACATAAGTCAGATCCAATGCTTCTGTAACTGTCAGGAAGGGTGTAGACTCTTTTCTTCAGATCGGTGTTCAATGGCTGAGGATCCCCGGGCTGTGGTGGGGATTCTGAGGCTGTTGTTGCCAGTTTTACCGAGTCAAATGGTTCAGTGTTTGCTTTGCAAATCGGTATCTCAGGAGGAGTTTCGACTTGAACCTCTGTAGTTGATGTGAAATCAGTTGTGTCTGAAGTCTGGATGTTCTCCTGTTGGGGCTCGGGTGATTCTTGGCTCTCGCTGGTTGTCGGTTTGCCCTCTGGTTCCACTGTCTTGGACTCCTACAAAGATTGTTGCACCACAGCTATTATATTACAAAAGTCTCATCACAATCCCTGTTGGTCTTTAAAACCTTGTTCGTGTAAAAGGTCTTAGGCTTCCTCAATCGGATTAAAATAAACTGATGTGTTAACTGTCAGAGGAGGAAGTTTCTAAATTACTTGGATTAAACCAAGCAGGTTTTGTTACCTACATTGTTTAATTATCGCTTTTCTCTAAACTTTGCAGCCCACCTCAAATACCTTGTCAAAGCCATGATCAATCTTAATCATTTCAGCACATGCTTGACTTTCCAGCGGTAAATAATGAATTCTTCTTCTCTGCCAGTGAATAATGAGTTCCCCTTAATGAGAATTTGCCTAGAATGGAGTCTGATGAAACAACTTGAGATCCAGCCACTGTTTTGAAGCAGAGTAAATTGTGAGAAATTCAATTGTCTGGCTTAGGTTAATTGATTTGGATGTTTCCTTCTTTCTAGCAGGGTATGAGAAAAATAGTTAATTTCAAGCACACAAATATGTAAATATGGAGAAACTTAATGAAATGGAACCCAATTTCCTTCATTTCCATGGTATCATCCTCCAGAGGAAAATGTATTCCCCTCCCAGTCAGTGAAACTGACTTACTTTTTGTACTCTAGCCCACATTTTTTCATAGCCTACATTTAACTATGCCATCAAAAAGCTGTCACCAAATGTAACTATAGGCATATGTGGTCAAAAGTTTACATGCACTGTAAAGGCTATGTATATCATCGTAGTCTTGAGCTTCAGTTATGTCTAAAACTAATTTGTCTGTGATAGAATGAATGGAAACAGACTAGTTTGTCATAAAACATCTGAAGGTCACTTGGTTACCGTTGTTCTCTGAGTGAAGAGACTCTCTCCACTGAACTACGTGTTAATATGTATGGGGCTTCTGTTCTAGCTGCTCGTCATTGTGGTGATCAATTGATTGTAAGACACTCCAGTACTGTACTGTACTGGGCACACCGCTATCCTATATGGGTATGCGTGTTGGGACCCCTGTAAGACATTCTCATGAAGAAGCAGTGTAGTCACAGGATCCCAAACTAGGGTGAAATTAACCATTTAAGAAATACATACATATATATATATATACTATATATACCGAGAGTTCCCGTTCTCATTGTTGTTTGCATGTTTGTGCAGGAGATGTGCTGAAGAGCCCTGGCCCCATTAGGTGCAAAATCAGGCATCCTGGGGGCTGGGCTCAACTCGCCTGCCAGACGCAAAATCACTGGAAATTTGATGGTATCCTTCCAACCATCAGTGCTTTTTTGATGGACGACTGCAATCAGGAATTTCACAGACCCAGCTTTGCGAAAGGAACCGCCGCTGCCCCATTAGCCAATGATTCCCTGTGAATGTGGATGGTGCAGACCAGGTAGCAGTTGTATCGATAAAAAGAATAGCGCCCGACCGTGAAAATGTTACACCGCTTGGGGTGCAGGTTCAGCTGCTATTAGCAGACTGAACCATATCCATGTCCCACTTATTGAATCTCCTTTTGGTTGCGGCCTACCGAGTTATGCCGGGTTGAAGCAATAGAACATGTGGTCAGTACACCTATAGTCCTGTACCGCTCTAATGCCTTAACTGGACAGAGCAGAGACCGCTCACCTTCCAGCTTTCCATCAACTCGTGTGGTAAAAGGGAAGAGTAAAGCAAGGCAGACACACTGAGACACACTAAAACACAAGGCCAGTGGTGTCTTTAGACATTCAGTGGTTTAACTGCAGAACACCCTGACCCCCATTGGGTCTGAACCTTGCACCGGTCCCAGTGCAATGACAGGGCCAGCCATCACTTAGTTCTTTGAGCAGAAACGATGGCCAGGAGAAAGGTTGTTCTAAGGTACAAGCACTTGCTGCAACACCAACGGTAGCCCTGTCATGATCCCAGCACTTCTGTGGGCCCCTCAAAACTCTCACACACACCTTTTGACTGCACATTGGCAATCACAAAATCGGAGTGAAAGCACATATGCATGACTATACAGGATAGAGGTGTGCCCAACACAGCTGGAAAGTCTTACAATTACTTGATCACCACAATAACGATATCTGGTACAGAAGCCCCATACATGTATATATGTAGTTCAGAGGAGAGATCGTCTCAATAGGATAGGGAACAGGCAATTAGTTTGGTTTAATAATTCATTTAATGAGGGTCTTCCGAGATTTAATCAGTTGGCTCTAAAATATTTTATTTGGTTAAATGTCCATCTCAATTATGTGCTTTTAAGAGCAATCCACAAGCTTCAGGCTGAATTTTTAACCAGTCCCCTCAACGGGATCTGAGGCTTGATACTTGAGTGTCATTTTTCTGAGCTTTGTCATTTTTTTCACAGGAGCTTCTGCAGCGCATGGTGATGCAAAACACGCTTCACTGCAGAAACCGACACCTGTGCTCCTGCAGTTTCTGATGCATTCCAGACTATGGTGAGTTTTAGTTCACTTGGCAATCCTGACCAATTTTCTATCAGCAGCAGGAGAAAGTTTGTGTTTTCTTCTCGATCATGGCAGTGACACAACTGTTATAACAACCTATAGTTACAATTGTTTGCCCCCTTGATCTTAGGAACTGGAACTGCATTAAGTTGTTATAACATAAGTTATTAATAATGCACTTTGTCAATGCTGAGATCTTCCACCTTTGTCCGTTGCAGTGCTTGTGGCCGAGTTGTATGGTTGATTCAAACAAGCCTCATTTTAATGAGCAAAAAAAAAGGAAGTCATCAGCTGTAAATCACAATCTCTCAGATTAAGTTGAGAGGCAATCCTGCAAAGTAAATTTGATTATCACAACTTTTTACATCACCATTAATGGGCCATTTATGTTGTTGTTGTTTTTGGTTTTTGGCTGCACATTTTTAGAGGACCAACAATAAATTCATCAAATTTAATTTGATTCAGTAATGTAGAATGGGTTTCACTTATTCCATCACAGAAAAGAATGAGTGCTCTGCCATTAATTTTTTAACTCAAGACTGTCATTATATACATTCATTACAGCTTTAACAAACCTCAGTGTCTGTCTGCTGTGGAGTGTCGGTCTCTGTGGAGCTCTCATTAGTTGATGTCATCACAGAAACGATAGAGGTGGGTGTGTCCAGTTCATCACCAGTGGACGGGTTATCCAGTGTTGCCTCTTTACCCTCATGGGTTAAAGATAGTGGAGTAGAACCCTCTGAGCTCTGCTCCTAAACCACACACATGGAAATGAGAGTGAGGCACAGTCAGCATCACTCCAGCATCATCATTTCCATGCAACATACTGTGTGTGTGCGTGTGTGTGTGCGTGCGTGTGTGCGTGTGTGTGTGTGTGCGTGTGTGTGCGTGTGTGTGTGTGTGTGTGTGTGCGTATATATATATATATATTACGCTACACCATGATATAATGCCTGTCTGAGCTGATGTGTTTGTGATATGTTGTGTGTAGTCTGCGGATCTCAACAGACTTCCACTTTTATATCAAGACTTGTACTGCTGAATTAATTCTGAAAATGACACATATTACATAGATACATACTTATTTTATAGATTCAACTAATGTTTGTCTGATCGTTTTATCAGCAATCTAAATCGATGGTCTGGTGATTTGAGAAAAATATTATTAAGTTAATAATAAACAAAACTACAAATAAATTGATGGTTTTGAAGGTGTCATATTATTCTCGCAACAACAAACTTCACCACCTAAATATAACATATACATTCTTGATTTTAGAATATATAGACAACCAGCTAGTGAAGTAAGAAAATTATATTAGATTTTTTTGACTAACCTTAAATAAGTGTTTTTTTAACTGGTCTGTGGGATTTTTTTTTAAAAATAAAAAATAATTTTGTGCTGTCTGTGTAGGTTTTGTCAGATTTGTGCATGTTTATAGCTTTTATGTCATCAGTAAAAAAAAAAAGGAAAACTATTTAATTCTGACATGTCAAGTTTGAAGCATGGCTATAAACTACTAATTATTGCCTGAGTCTCGAAAATACTTGATTTAAAAAGTAAATGAGTCTCTCCCTCTGTACAGAGATGTTTCTTTTCCCGTGAATCTCTACCAGAGAGGATTTTGTCTGTATCACAACAAATCACGAAGAGGTCGCTGTGCAATGCAACTCATGTTTAAAACCCTAACAGAGGTACTTATTCTGAAAGATTTTATGTGCCGCATACACATCCAAATAACGCTGTAGAAGTCTGAATAAAAATATCTCACGCCTAATCAGGAAATGTTACCATTGGAACAAATTTGGAACATCCAAATGAAATAACTTGATTAGATGACACCTATCATATTCAGAATACTAGTGGGATGTCGGTGTGCGTTATGTGTAATATTATGAGTTCATGAAGAATAAAGAAATGTACGTATGAAAATTTTATTTCACTGTTCTAAAATGCACGTCTTTGTCACTTTTTACTTGAACACATAAGCACATATATAAATATCAATTCTGTAATGGGCACCCATGATCCCTGGGAAACGCTCTCTCATTCTGCTCTGCAAAGAAAATGAATGGCAAAATGACAGTAAAGCTGACTTTTATGGAAGCCATGGCATTCAAAATGTTGATTAAGTTTTATCATAAGTAATGACCGAGCAACCTGGAAGTTAAGTGAAGCACCAAAAACATTGTTTCCAATTATGGAAACTCTCTGATTTGCCATGAATTCATCTCTATCGCGTAAATATAATTGGTAATAGTTTACCGGTTAAAAATGAGAAATTTGTTGAACTATTTAAATAATTTAGGAAGCAGGTAAGAGAAGTAAAAGAAACAGAAATTGGGTAGTGTTGGTGATAAATCCGAATGGGGTAAAGCAGTGTTTGCATCCACGCAGCGCAGCTCGGTTACGGTTAAGGTCAGCATGGGAACATCGCTGAGCTGTGCCAGCAAACAAAGATGAAAGAACATCTGTAACTCTTTCTGTATTAGAATTAATACAGACAAAGTTACGGAGCATGACTCCCTCTCCCGGTAGGTGCACTGAAGGTGCCTCCATTTTTACTCATCTCCTGGGTGAATACCTTGTGGAGGCAGCGAATCTTAAAAGTGCTTTGTGGGCCTTTAACCTTCTATTGCATTAATTATTCAATGAGTAATCAATATTTAAAATTGCTTAAAAATGATGGATTTTTTTGTAATGATATTAAAAGGAGCTGAGTTATAACACATAATTGTTGAAAGCACCATGACAGTTAATTCGTCTATACATAATTTATGGAAATCGAGACAAATCAAAATTATGCTTGATGAAATGTTTAATCCATATTCACACAATTAGATTAATGTAATTTCAATTGTTATATGTAATGTGTAGCAGTAATAAAATTGTAAGGTAAGATAACACGTTGGTTGTAAGCACCTGTAATAAGACACAGGGACAGTGTTCTCTTGATCCAAAGTCAATTTATTTCCCATTTTATTTCAAACAGGGTTTGCTGGTGCTGTGATGTGTATTTGTCACATCAGAGTTGAAAGTCCCCTTTTTCTTCAAAACTAAACTGAAAAACATGGATGATTACCTTTTAAGTAAAATGAGATAAAGATATTGCTGTCCTATAGAAGCACCATGCAATGGAGGTTTAATTATCTGGATCACTACCAAAATCTAATGGATTCTTTCTTGGGCCATGTCTCAAAAATTCAAGATAGAACAGAAAGATCAACAGCACCAATATAACTTCCCACCTTACTTTGAATTTATATCCTTTTTTTTTTTTTTACAATACACCCAAGAACTTAAAGTAAAGCTAGAAATTTCATTTAACATCGCTTAAATTCATCTAAACAGATGCTGACACTCTGTTTGGTGTTATTAAAGTAAAAAATGGCCTCCTGACAAAGTACAGTTAAATAATAATGTGAGCTGTCGGGGATGAAAGTTTTTCTGTTATGAATCCTGATTTCCTGCTCTTCAATAATTATTCCAGCTATTTCTCTGCTACAACATGTACATATTTATTTAAATTTTAACTTTTTTTGTTTCAGGAAGATGTTTTCTCTTTGTATCAGCAAAATGGAACCATTAATCAGAACCGATTAATTATTCAACATCTTAGTAGGAACTAAAGCATCTGACTGCAAACAAATTAAAACACATTTACTCTCAGCGTTGACTCTTATCTCATTGCAGGTGCAAAGAAAATGTAACATTTTTCATAGTTTTCATTTCATCTCAATCGACATCTGATTATTTTCTGGCTTGAAGGCTAATTGATTAGAGATCACAAATTTCCCTAAAATGGGGTTGGAAAATAGCACAAACATTAATTAAAACATCTATTATTTAATTTCACTACTATTTCATGTTAGTACGTATTAAAAAGTTGCTTAGTATTCTTTAAATACATTTCAGGAAATAAAGAAAATCATATAATCTCCCCTGATAAACATCACTCAAAGGCACATAAAACAAAAATAAGCTGAATTATGTTCCGATATTTAAAAGAAAGAAAACTGTAAATAAATTGTTAAATCTCCCCAAACTCTTTCTGAGGCTGCAGCATTAAGAGCTGAGAAGTCAACTCTCCTGCATTTAATCAGGCTGCAGTGAGCGATTGACTGAATGTGGAGGGAAAGAGCTGGATTCTGACCAAACACAAGAGGCCCTCATACCCATGTACAAAATATGTCATCGGGATGAAGAGATAAGAGGGTCACAGAGGAGAACTTGGCAGCAGAGGGAAGGATGATCCGTGCTTAAACACCTCAGAGGATCAGATATTGTTGGGCATCATTAAAGGAAGGATTTAGATGATGATAATAGGCTGGACAGGACCCTGTGTGCTGTGCCCGTCAGATTCAAGCTCCAGGGAAGGCCAGGCCACTGTGAGTCAAAGCTCTTTTAAAAGAACTCACTGCACCATCACTCACCAAATGTGCTCACAGAGCCAAATATGTTTGGATGATGGTTCATGAATCCCACTTTGTTAAAACACAAATGAGGAGTTGTATAAAGATGCAGGAGACAGAATGAGATGATTTGCATCTTGTTAACATCCACTCAAAGCATTCAGGCCAGTTGCAGCCAGAGATATTATTTTTGGAGACAGAGTCTTATCTAATACAGTGCAAGTTCAGAGTGTAGTGACAAGCTCAAGGGCACAACTACCACATGCCACGATCCAACTTGTCCCTTGTCCCTGTCAAAGATTTAAAAAAAAGATTTTGAAAAATTGGCAATTGGCAATCTCAGTGGCAATTATGTCAGTGGGGCAAAGTGATTTTACAGCGATCAAACTTGAGAACGATTTAGACTTAACAGGCAGTTTGTCTTTATCAAACTCTGAGACTGAGAGAGGAATGTGTCCACTGCATAATAAAACATGACATCAGCTCACTGATGTCAGAAGATATTAGTCACAACTTTGTCTGAACTCATCTGCCCTGTTGAATCAGTCACTATGAATTCAAGGAATGTTTCACTATAGATTCGGAATCCCAATGCAACTAAAATGACAAAACCCACTATTAGACTCTTAATACTTTAAAAACTTCAATATCTTATACATCTTATACCATAATTCAACCAGTGAGAGGGAGAGAAAAAGCATAATTAATCTCAAAGTTTCAGGCTGGAATATCTCGTCACTATTGCTTGAGTTCTGATCCTTAAATAGTTAAATGGTGCATGGTCATATTTAATGTCTCTCTGACACATCATGGCAATACACTTAGCAGAGTGTGTGCAGACCCCCGCACCACCCCAACACCACCACCACCACCAGAGGGACACCCTTACCTCATAATGCAACCAAAGATTATCCCCTTCATGTGCTTGCCTATGAGGTTGCACACATGCACAGCCATGTGCGTGCATAAACACACACACACACACACGCACGCACGCACCCACACACTTGATGAAGATGTTACCATCATGTTCCTATGCACAAACGAGACCGCACCGAACACCAGTGAAAGGTGACGCGATGGGTGCTTCTTTCAGTCACCATGACAGAGGCAGAATGTAAAGCTGTGTGCGTCTACATTTCTCTGCAGGAAGAAAAACCTGGTAGGCAAAATGAGGGAGGGTACAGAGCTAATATAGCCATTCCACCACACACTTACCTCTTTCACTTCAGCAGGCATTGCCAGATCTTTTCTGCTTCCCCTCAAATGATGAAAAAGATGTGTTCCAAAGTAGGAGGTCTGTTTATCTGCTTAATCTTTCCCTTGACTCTTCCTTCTCCTCTCTTCCTTCCTTGACTCTTGAGCATATGAGGCAGTTCAAACATAAGCAGCCATCCTTCCCCTCAGCTCTCACCAACACACGTCCCCTCTCTCTCGCTCTCTCTCTCTCTCTCTCTCTCTTTCTCTCTCCCCCTGTCTCTCTCTCTCTTTCTCTGTCTCTCTTGCTTTCTCTGTCTCTCTTCCTCTCCCTTTCTCACTCACTGCCTTTATGTCTCTAATTCTCACAAATAAACACTAGATACACCATGCACGCATTTACTCAACACAGACGTTCTCTCACACACCCACCCACACACTCACACAATGATAGGCAATAAACACTGGGCTCCCTCAAATTACTGCACTCCTCCTCTGTTCTGTGCTGCAGTTAATGTGTGCGCTATTAGCAAGGTGCTGAATCAACTGTGTGATGCTGACATGGAGAAGGGCTTAGGTGAGTGCAGAGCACTGCTTCCCTGTGCTCTACCCATATTTTCTGGCAGTTTTGGTGCACAGGCAGTGTACACACCGGCACACACACACATATCATTCCCTGAGGGCTCACAAGCAGATGCAGCTGCAGCACAGTGCAGCCTGCACTAGTTCTGTCCTATGTCACCCATGTGCAGCATGGAGGCAAAGATGGGAGGGTGCATTATGTGCAACACTAGGCGTAGAGAAATGCTCCATACAGAGCCAACTGCTTTTCTCTGCAAACTCTACCAAACAAATCAAGGCTCTTTTTTTTATCATCCATCACTGCGATCTTCATACATCTTCATTGTCATCGTTACTCATTATGGTGGTCATTTATGAGTTCCTGGCCCTCGTCTGATGTGGCAGGCATTCTGTAATTGGAGTTTGCAGAATGCCTGCAATAAAAAGATGCCGGGCTTTTTCTTCCCTCTGGAAATGCACACAGTGCAGGTGTTATTGGTAACTTACAACCAACACAATTGTCACTTTCGTGCCCAGCACCCACATTTTTAAAGTGCTCACTCTCTTCTATGCAGCGATAGAAAATTATTTTGACACTGACCAAAACAAAAAACGGTTTAAAGTCACTGCACCAAGCTTTTGCTTGTATTTGATTTGGGTATCACTCAGATGGTGAGATATGTCTACATGGAGCACAATTGGCATACACTCTTAGTTGTGACTAGTGATGCATAAATCATCCAGGTGTTTATTGACTCATAAACTATGTTAACTGGTTCCTGAAATTTAGTAGTCTGCTCCTGTATAGATCTCCTCCAGTGCCTCAACATTTAACACAGGAACCGCTGCAAAACTGGTGTGCATGTTAGGAACCTCCGAATAACTGATGAAGTTAGATTTGCGTGACTTGTTCATAAATGACACAGACGGCAGAGATGCAGTTATTGTTCTGCTGGTGAAAGATTGCAGTATGTAAGAAGTATTTACAACATTTGTGATGTGAATTAAGGTTGAGTCAGGTTTAGGTGAGGTTTAGGGTTGGGGATTGAAGGCATGTGTGATTATTTTATCCAACCACATTTTATCCTTGATTTATCAGAAAGATCCTTTTTTTTTCTTTTCAAATGGGCATGCATCACTAGGCTTATTACTGTTGCAGCTGTACATGTGGCCTGCGTTGTCGGTCCCTCTTCCCCTACGCTGTTCAGCTGTTCTGATTGGTTTCCAAAGAGAAACTCCGGGTAGTCCGGCATCAGAAGGTAGAGGCAGCTGGAGCGGGATTGCTGGTGGCGATGCCACTGAGCCAGGGAGTTTTGACTGTTATTTAGTATATTTAGTAACCTTCGAATAATGTCTCGATTCTTTATTTGTTAATGAATTCCATGGATGCGTTCTTTTCTCAGCGGTCTTTCTGGGGTTGATTTGGGTCATGGTTGGAGTACTGTTAGAGCTATAGGGTCATTCAAGTGTAGGGCATAGCAATAACATGCACAAGGTTTTACTCCATTTCCTTTCCTCAGCTGTTAGATACCAGTGTGTTTAGTCATGAGTCGATGCTTTATTTGTTTTGAAGGTTCATGGTTCTGTGTTTGTGTCAGTGTTTTATGTTTTATTTTGAAAGTTTGTTCCTCCCATGATGTTTAGAAGTTTACACTTCCGGTTCTGGTTTTGATCTTTTATTTTATTCTGTTATTTCCCCAGTACTTATTGTTGTTCTGTTTGTACTCATTCATACTTCCCTCATATCTTCTCTTCTGGAATCTCTGGATCATATTTTTTGTTCTCTTTCCACAGCTGTCAGTCTTTTAGTTCTGCTCTTGGTTTTTTCCATCCTCCTTGATTGTTGATTGTACTTATCTGTCTGCGGCCCTCACTTGTTTGACAGTGGTCCTTTTTACGCTTTGTATTAAAGTCTATTTTTCATTGCCCTCTTTGTCATTGTTGTGGATGTGATTTCAACATGGATATTCATGCATCATGTATTATCCAGCTTCATCTTCCGGTTCACTGAATCCCTTCAGTTTGGTGTAAGTTTTTCTCAACGCCTCTCTTCTGACTTTTGGATCCAGTCTTTGCCATAGGTTTTTGAATTGTTCTGTGTGTCCTACAACTGGCAAAACCAAAGACAACAGACAACTCCAAGTCACATGGACATAAACCCGTATACCATGGTACCTCCCGGCAGACTCTAAAGCCAACTAGGCTCATAGAAGTCTTTATGACCCCAGGATGTAGGTTCTTAAAAAATTGCCTGATCTCCAGTTTCTTTTATGCTTTGAAGAAGGCCACTGGGTCAAAACGTTATCAAGCATGTTGATATGCCAAATCTAAATAAATCAGTGAAACTGAGATTAGTCAAAGCACTGGAATTGTTTCTTTGCTTCCCTTTTGGGAAGTTTTGGGTTGAGCACAACAAACTAATATACGGGGAAGGCGTGTCCACTTCATGATCTCACAACACATGGAAACATGTCTGTCTCTAAACTCCCGTAAATCCTATTGGTAAAAGCTGATGAATGATAAACTAGGATGCGGAAACATTCACCACTTTGTGAAGCGATGAGTATACTAAGGATTGTGCTTCATGACATGGTCGGGAACATTCCAAACATTCGTCATTAAATAGCTGGTTTTCAGATGGTTGAGTTCTGCTTTCATTTGCAATTTAAACAACATCCTGACTCTCTTGGAAAATGGTTTATATGATAAAACACTCATAACTGAAGTAAAGAAAAAAATCAAGATAATATGTATTTGCAAACTTTAGAACAATAAATATATTGCCAGATTTAATGGCAGAAATCATTAAAGAGCGAACAGAAGTATGCGTTAGTGTACGACGGCAAAAAATGACTCTTTTGTGCCAGAGCTGAAAATGTTATGAAGGATGAGCCCATCCTGTTCTTAAAATGCATTACACTGAATTCATAGGAATCTCTTCCGGGTGTACATCTTTAAAAATGACTATTACACTTATTGTAAAAAATGTCATATAGATATATCTGAAGCCAAAGGAAATGTTTCATTCATTAATATTTTTGGAGTTCGTTTTTGGAGCCGCTACCTTTCCTGATAGACCTCACATGCATGCTCCTTTTGTACAATGTATTTCTCTAACATCCCATTACACGAGTCAAACCATTACTTTTTTTTCAGGACTTCCTTCCACATCATCTCTGCAGGATGAAAAGAGAAAAAGCTTCATTGTAGAACTGTCAGCCAGGGCTGCTGTGACACAAAGGCTCTGCATTTGCTTCTTAACAAACCCCATCATCTTCTTGTGTGTCGGCACGTCTTTGCTGCAGGTTTATTCATATAAGGGCTTGAGGGGCTTTGGGTTTTAAGACAATGGTGTGAGGAATAAAGGTCAAATAAGATATACTGTGGGTTTGGGTTTATTTTTTGTCTGAAATCAAGAATTCTCAAATGACCCCTTACTTACTAGTAAGACTAGTTACTTGCTAATAACATGCTTCTGTCCATGTAGTAGGAGGATCAAACAAATTCAAACAGAATTTTACATATTTGTCCAAAGATGTTCTCAATGCAGCTACAGCCACATATTGTATATTCCAGTTGAATCCACTGGATTTGGAAAACTGCGCTCATTCAAGAGCCAGAATGGAGTCGTCATCACTTATATAGTCTATGAGTTTAATTATTTTAATATCTGGCACATGTATGAGACGAAGACCTGAAAACTTAACAGCCCCTTTAAATATATTTAAAGAAATTATACCACTGTACTGCAGCCTTGGTGTTTCTCATTTTTCCTCTTTTTTCCATTTCAGTCTTGTGCAATACTGTTCAAAAACTTATGAGCAGACATTCTTGATAAAATGGTATGTTCCTCGTTTTTGTTTCTAACTGTTCACCATATACTATGCAATTTTATAATTGTAAATTATCTGTCAAATTTTAAATGTACTAATATTATTATGATTATTATAATTATGTTATTTTGTTAGTCAGTTAGTTAGTAGAAACAGTTCACTTCTGGAACAAAATATGTATTTATTGTCACATTTGAATAAAATGAAACTGATGCGCCATAGGACATGTAGCTGTAGCTTCTGTGCAGTCATTGTCCCTCTTTAGGCTTTAACTGAGAAAAACTATCAACATTGTAAAATTTTAAACACTCATCAACCTAACAAATTAAAACAACGAAAAAAGTTTATAAATGTATGACGGACCGAGACCATGCAACCTTGTGGTCCTTGAAGGTGATTCTGTACTCACGGGAAGCCAAAGACTCGGATTCTATGGATGGTGTTGGTTAGAGGAGAACCTCGGTTGGTCTGGATTTAGTTGGAGGAAAGTAATTAATGCTAACAAAGGCCCAGATATAGCGTATAACATAAACTTTATGTTCCAGTGGTTCCTCATCACCAGCATGTAAACAGGGGTCTGACAGAAGAAGAAAACCACTGGATGAATTTTCACATTGTCTCCACTTCCAGTTGCCAACAACTTTAACTGAACATTGTCATATGGAAGTCTTTAGGGTGAGGCTCTTATATATCATTTGAATTTTTGAACAAATTGAACAATGGAAAAAGACAATAAAAGCACACGGCAAGATTCATGCCAACGTGGCAACGCCTGTCTATCACTATAATTATTTAAAGAACTTCCATTTTCATGTTATGCCTTACTTATTCTATCACTGGAAATGAGAATTTATGAATACTGTATTTAATATGGCTCCACCAGCATGCGGTCATTCCAGCATAAATAACCTCACATGGTAGATTTGAGACCAAGGTCTTTCGTTACGTGAGCTGTCAGAATGTTTCAGTTAACAGTGAAATAATGAATGTCTGAAATGTCGAGAATATTGTATCCTTTTTTTTTCCTCAATTAAAACCTGTTAATGTGTAAATATTGTAAACTACATAAATTTTGATTGCAGCCTCAATTCCAAAAACTGATTCCATCACTGGAAATCAGAGTATACAAATCCTGCATTTAAAATTGCTTTTCACGTGCCTAAACAACTACCACGAACATTTGTCATAATGAGGTGTTCCAAAAGGCTAGTCAAGCCACCTGGAATATTAAAACACACGTGCGGATGATGCTGTTTGTTGTTTTTAGTTTAGCATTTAACATAATTAACCCTCAGCACCTCGTAAGCACACTGTGTTCTTTCTAACCGACAGACCGTAGTCTGTGAGGATGGGGAACAACACCTCAATTCCCATCACGTCCACTGCTCTTCACCTTGATGATCCATGACTGTTGACCCATGACATTGCCAGATCCAGTACAAACACATCATTTAGTATGCAGATGACACAACAGTTGTTGGACTCATCCGTGACGACAACGACCAGGCCTACAAAGAGGAACTGAAACACCTTGTGGACTGGCGCTCTAACAACAGTCTGATCCTGAATGTTAACAAAATTAAAGAGATCATTGATAAAGATAATGAATACCAATAATGACTATCCAACTTACTGAAAAAAGTATAAGAATTGATGGATTGCAGTCTGGAAGGAGCGGATGCACTGGGAAAATTGGTTTAAAATCCTTTACTAGATCATGGATAACGCCAACGTGTTTCGATTCAAACAATTCTTCATCAGGGCATAACGAGAAAATCAGGAACAGGTGTAGTTATTTATAAAAACTGACTGTGCAGCAGGTCATGTGACCTGGTCATCTGACCTGTCATTACTGCCACATAATAGAAAACAAACCCAACATAGAACAAAGGAAAAAAACAAGTATGAAATATATCACAAAAATCTTGAAAACCATGTCAACCTAAGAGAAACAAATTGCGAACAAAAAACTAAAACAAAATAAATGAATTAAGTAAAACATCATGATAACAAGAAAATGTAAGAGTCAATTGGTAAGTGGAGATACATGAAAATGAAGAAATGAGCAAACTGGAGAAAAAATATGAAGATGAATCAAAGACTGAAAACAACTGTATTCCGCCAAAGTCACACAGTGGTTAAACAGTCATATATATCATCATAATAGATAACAAGGTCACATGACCGTGAGGTATACTTAAATACTCAAAAAACATTCATAGTAACACTCCCAAAAAAAGCACGAATAAATTAAAGGAACTTTAGGACTTTTTAACCACAGTTGGAGAGGGTGGGGAACAACACCTGAGTGACGATCTCGCTGAGCAAGGACTCCCCCAGGGCTGTGTTCTGAGTCCACTGCTCTTGCCCTGATGATTCATGTCTGTTGTGCCAGTTCCAGTAAAAACAACATCATTAGGTGTGCGGATGACACAACAGTTGTTATTGAGTCATTCACATACTTAATGATATTCAAAAAAAATTAGGTTTTGCAACAGCTCCATTTCCACTGCCCTCAGATGCTGAAATCCCTCTAACTCCTTCACACACCACAAAAACCCACATGTGCTACTATCTGGGTCAATATTCTACATTTTCAGTACTTTTTTTTTTCATTTTACCACATTCTAGATGCATACCATGTGCAATTATATCATGCACAATTATAACTAATACACAAAATGCTACTCATCTGAAGTACCCCAGTCACTTTATGTACCGATTTAGTTCTCCTTATTTTTATATCTAATACTATACTTGCCCTTTCACTTCTGTGTTTTTCTTTATATTGTTATTTAACCAAACATAATTTCGTTTAGCCGTCTACCTGTCTGGTGCATAGTCTGAATGACAGTTAAAGTTATCTTGATTGAATCTTGATTGGACGGCTCCATGGGTTTTTGTAAACAAATCCTGCAGCATTGGGTGGGATCGGGATGTGCGAAAAATTGGATCAATTTTGGCTCTCAAATTGGATGTCAAAAGTTCAATAAATCCATACATACATCCATTTTCTTCCGCTTTTCCAGGGTTGATTCACAATTGTGGCAGGCTAAGATGGGCAATTCAGACATTCATCTCCCCAGCAACTCTCTCCAACTCACCCCGCGGAATCCCAAGACCTAGGATATAGGACATATAGTAGTCCTTCCAGCAAGTTCTGGGTCTATCCTGGTGTCTCCTCCCAATTGGGAGAACCTGACAAAAACTCCAAAGGGAAGCATCCTAATTAGAAGTCTGAAGTTGACGCCTCAACTGGCTTCTTACAACGCAAAAGAGTAGCAACTGAGAGCTCTCACCGATTTCGGAGCTCAACACCTTATCTGTAAGAATGAGCCTACGTACTCCTCGAAGGAAGCCCATTTCAGCCACTTGTATTCTTGACTTCATTCTTTCGGTCACTACCCAGAGCTCATGACCATAGTTAGGGTGTGATGAATGGACCGGTAAATTGAGAGCTTTGCCTCATGACTCCGCTTTCTCTTCAACATACAAAGCGATACAACCCTTGCAAGTGGTTTGGTGCGACATCACTACTGAACTGCTTGTCAATCTCAAGGTCCAATTTCCCATCAGTTGAGAACAAAACACCAAGATATTTAAATCCCTTCACTTGGGGCAGCAACTCAACCCCAACCCGAAGCGGACATTTTCCGGCAGAGAGCCATGGCCTCTAATTTGGAGGTGCTGACTCAGGTAAAAAGTTTCTTCAAACTCAGCTGAAAACTGCTCCAGTGCTGTATAGCAGCATAGGTGTAATTCTAAGATCCCCAAACTGGACACTTCCTCACCTTGACTGCGCCTTTAGATCTTGTACATGAATATCAAGAACAGAAACGGAGACAAGGGTCAACCTTTCCAGAGCCGGAGAATAAACCTTCCCAAGAAGGAAGAGAAGTGTGATTTCCCCCATAATTGGAACATACCCCTTTTAAAAAAGTGGGAACAACATCCCAGTCTGCCACTCCGCAGGTACTTTCTCCGTCCGCCACGTAACATTGAAAAGGCATGTCAATCATGACAACACAACAGTGTCCAACGCCTTCAGGATCTCAGGCAAAATCTGCAAATGCAAATTTCCTCCACCCACTAGAGATTTGCTACTGGGTAACATCTTAAATACGTCAGTGACCTCTGCCAGGGAAATGAATGGACTTTCCCCCGAGTGTTCTGACTCTGCCTCAGACCCAACTCATCACCAGAAGGGGATCAGTGGACAGCTCTGCTCCTCTTTTCATCCAAGTTTCCAATATATACAACCAAAGGTCATGACTAACGCAGAAGTTCAATAACAAAGCATCACTCGAGTTCAAATTAAACAGACTGTTCCTCTCCTTCATGCCCCTCCAGGATACTTTATCGTTGTCAACGTGGTTGTTGAAGTCACCCAGGAGAACTATAGAGTCCCTGGCCCTTTTAGCCAGAGACTCCAAGAAGGCCTGATTCTTTGAACTGTTATTTGGTGCGTAGGCACAGACAACAGTTAGCTCCACTTTGAACCTTTAGTCGCATGGAGGCAAACCTCTTGTTCTGTTGGGGAAATAAAAATACAAAAGCCCCTAGACAGGGATGGGGAGCATTCCAACACCCACCCAACGCCCCTCACCATGAGCAACTCCAGAAGAGGATAGTGTCCAGCCCCTCTCCACGGAACCAGAGCTGTGGGAAGAGGAGAGCCCAACTAAATCTAGCTGGTGGCGCTCCATCGCCCTCACAAGCTCTGGTTATTTCCCCACTACAGTGGTGACATTCCATGCACCGAAAAGCAGTAGGCCAGGAGATACCAGGAGCATGCACGTCCAGGTGCCCTCTATTGCTTGCTACTGGTACTGTTTTGCTCCATTAAGCTTCTTCAGGCTGAGCCCGGATGAACCCATGGTAAAAGGCCTAGCCACCAGACACTCAACGACGTTCTCACCCCAAGGTCTGGCTCATGAAGGGTGCCAAAGTCTCTTATTTTTTTCGCTGACTTCAACACTCTGCAGGGTTGTCTGGTTTGAGGCATTACAGCTCCCAAACCAAATAGAGATGCAGTTAGTCAGCAAACTCTCTATCGTGCCCGTGTAGAAGGTGGTGAGGATGGGAAGGTGGAGATGTGCTCTCCGTAGGCAAGGTATCACAACTTTAACACTCTAAAACACACAGTAGCAGCAAGACTGATATAGTCTCACTTCTGGATCAAAGGAGAAGTTTATGTTGTAGCATAACTGTAGCCTTAAATTCAAATTGTTGGGCGTCAGACAGGGGAATAAAGGAATAAGGTAATTAACACACCTGTCAATTAAATCGTTAATTACATCAAGGGTGAATATTAAATATGAACCCGTGTAATTTTAAGAGTCACTCTACAAAATATATATATTTATGTGCGTGTATTTGACCCATAGGAAAAAAAACTCTCATTTGGTATCCAACAGTAATATTCAAAATTAAATCAAACCTTTAAATAACAATAATCCAAAACATACATTGTATAGTCATTGTGTGTGTGTGTGTGTGTGTGTGTGCGTGCGTGTGTGTGCGTGCGTGTGCGTGTGTGTGTGCGTGCGTGCGTGTGTGTGTGTGTGTGTGTGTGTGTGTGCGTGCGTGTGTGTGTGTGTGTGTGTGCGCGTGTGTGTGTGTGTGTGTTTGGGAGGAGCAGTGTCTATGTCCTTCTGTGCTGACAGTCTTTAGTTGGAAAATATGTGTGGACAGGAGAAGGTCTCAAGTCTATTCAAAGATGTTGAGGAGGTGATTTCAGTGGGCTGGAGACAGCGGAAGAAGAAGTCAGGAGAGTTTCTGATGATCAGGACTTATCTTGGTTTGGTACACCTAGGACAAAGGACAGGTAGTTTTCACATCACAGCAGGCCGGTTACTGGATAGAATCCAAAATCTGCTCCCGGGATGAGAAATTTCTTCCAATGTTTTCTTGGTGGATCCAGATAGTCTTTTTTATCTACAGGTAGCCAGTTCTTCAGCACTTAATATTGTCTTTGGTGATTTGAAGTTATCTTAGTTAGTATTTCTTCCATGCCAAGAAACTAGAATTCCTACAGCTCGTTACCAATTAGCTCTACCTCCTCTGTATGCGTCAGCCTTCTCTTCCCTCTCCAGGTCAAAGGTGTGCCGGATTTATGATTTCTCTTCCTCCTCTCTTCTCACTAATTCATTCGAATGGTGAAAGGTTCCTCTGCTACAATATATTATTATATTTACTTGGTTTGGAATAGCATCAAAATGCTGACCTGATCAAGTTAATGAACAAGCAACACGATGTGGGTCTTGATGGAAAACCCTAATGAAACATCACTTTGTGGCCAAACACAACTGTACCAAACAGCGATGCTCTCGAAGCCATTTCAATAGGGTCCTCGCTCTGTTAGTGCATGGGTCCTAACTACAAATCAATCATGTTGCCATCACAATTTCAAAATCGCGCAGGTTTGGCTTATAATTTTCCTCCGGCGCCATCAATATAATGAGAGATGCCATTTTATTCACTTCACCTGTTGGTGGACATAATGTTATGGCTGTCAGAGTAAGGGTCTGAAGACTGAACATGGTCATTAAAACGGACATATGATGAATGAATCAAAAAAAATTGGGTAATATTTAAAAAGTGGGTAACCAGGTAATTTGAGGCTATGTTTATTTAAAAAATCCCCAACCATAATGTTTCATTTTATATTACAGAACCACTAAAATAAGTTACACCAAGGCATGGTGTAGGTTTGGTGGTCAGTAATATATATGGATTTCATCCTGAATTTTGAAATATAGTGATTCCAAGTTAATAAAATTATCTCAACAGAGATTTTCAATGAAAAGAAAAACTGTAATAACCCATCATGACCTGTCACAGACAATGAGGTAATTAAGAGGACAGTGCTCTCTAAAAAATATATGTTACACAAGCCAAACCATGTTTAACATCCGTTGCTGACTTGGGTTAGTGATAACAGGGAGTTGATGGTCAAGGGGCGGACCAGCCTAAGACAGAACAGTAAAGGGATGTTTCCTGGCAAAGGAATGCTGTAATTATTGCTGCCTATAATCTGCACACACTGCCACATGTAGAGGGTACAATGTAGTTTCAACAAGAACCCACATAGAAAAATACATTGCATCATAGTGAGTGCAGAGCTTTGCAGTTAAATACCTACACAATCGTTGGTGCTCAGCAGGACTTTCACATCCTTTTTCCACAGACTCTGACACACAGAAGCAGAGTCAGTGCAGATTTTTGTCTTAAATAAGCCCCTGCACTGCTCTGTTCAAGCTGGCATGTACATCTGAAGCTAATTTAATTTAATGCAAAGACAAAACATTTATTTACTTTGAGATTTGATCCAAATGTAAAGTGCATTATAAATTAAATGTATTATTATTATTATTATTTATGAAATGTGAAAAAAAAAAACAGCCAATGCGTGCCAGCAGTCGTACTAGACGGCTGGAGTGGCACGGAACGAATAATTACACTGGAAATATCAGAAAAGATCACCAATTTGGCTACAGGAGATAGGTCGGCAGAGAGGTTTAGATTCGAATCGTTTGAGTTCAGTGCAGACAAACTGTTCTATTAGCAGAAGGCAAGCCACACATTTGTGTGAACTCTGCTCCTTCTGGAGAGTATCCAGACATTAGAAAAGTTTGCCATTTGACTTCAATTAAAAGGCAGGATCTGATGTCCTGACTTGCCTTACTGCTGCACTTCCTCAGTGAGTTATGGGAGCAGCAATCGCTGCCAATTAGGATGTCCCATAGGGAAAATATCTT
Organism: Lophius piscatorius; assembly: GCA_009660295.1. Taxonomy (NCBI): domain Eukaryota; kingdom Metazoa; phylum Chordata; class Actinopteri; order Lophiiformes; family Lophiidae; genus Lophius; species Lophius piscatorius. Next base: position 61,988 of record VRLP01001879.1, read on the forward strand.
CGACTCAAGCAGTGCTATGATACATCCTTTCCTGATGATTTGACAAATAATTTTAATATTATAGAGGGAGAAAAAAAAGGGGTGTTATAAGCCTAACTTTTCGCTGTCAAGTATCACTGCAGCAAGTGCTTAATCACTCCAACAGAGAGCTTAGAGAGGAAATGAAATGCATCAGTGCCACTGCAGCTGAAACTGACAATAACCCGGTTCAGTGATGCCCCTGGTGATCAAGCATATCAATGAGCTGAGAGGAAGACAAGGAGAGCGAGGGAAAGAGAGAGGGAGATACACCCGCTGCTACAAAAGGAAAGGCGGTTGCACAAATTTGGGTCACTGGGTAGTGTTTCCACAATTATTGTACGGGATTTAGGTAAGACAGGGGATTGCTGAGGATAAAAAGAGGTCATGTCAAGAGGTTATCACAAGTCCATATTATTTGCTCTTTATTTTTTCCTCACTTTATCATACCATATATCTAATTACAAGGGGACCAATGGCAACGGAGTATTCCGTTATTCAGCGACAGTATATATATATATGGTTAATAGAAATATGATAAACAGTAATAACTCTTTAACCATGTTGTTAATATGTAAATTTTCCTTTATCCTTTTTACAATGAAATTGTCTTTTGTTTTACTATCGCTCTATCAAAAAAAGGAAACACTGTCCAAAGAAGCACAAAGTGTTGAACTTTACACTTGATTATTCGCATTAATTAAGCCTCATGTTATCTTTGACTATAGAGCATTTGCACAAGAGCATAGGCTGTGGATTTTACTAGCAGAGATTTTTTCAAATTTCCTAGTTTTCAGCTTTTTCTTTATTTCTTCAGATTTCTGACCTATTCCACCCACTTTAATATAGCATGAAGTACTACTGCAGCACCTTGTACATAACAAAATAGCTGCATCATTTTGCTATGAACTACAGATATTAACATGAAGGCATGCCTTATATTGTCAAAAAAGGCACCAAGAAAATCATTCACTAGTGAAGTGCACTGCTAAAATTAGTTCACCGTTTAGTTAGTTAATCTACGAAGCTTCAGCGTATTTAACACCTCATGAACACACATGCAAATATCGCTTCAGTGCAGTTATAAATCTTCGATGCTAATCTTCTAAAGAGCTGCTCAAAGTACAGTGTCTGCACATAGCATCTTTTTATGACCGGAGCCAATAAGACTACATGTGATTTTGGCTAGACTTTAAAAATCCTTAAAAATATATTGTGGATTGGCATCAAGCATTTACCTGCGGACATATTTGTGATAAACAGTAGAATGTGAGTCATGATTATTATATAATTCATTATGTTAAAAAAACAAGGATGTAAGTTGAAAGTCTTTCTAAGCACCAAAATTTTCAGAAAAATACTTAGGATCCTCATGAGTCAATGACTTGTAACCACTCGTTGCACAACAGCCTTGTCATTATCATCAGCACTTCACCCCTGGCCACAGAAACAAAAATGGGTAGGAGGGAGGAAGGGGGAGGCAAAACCACTAACAACTTATTCAGCCCCAAATAATAACAAAAATAACATCATTCAAAAAATATACACTTCTTTGTTGATTTATCCATAAAACATTTCATGCTAAGTATTAATTGCCAGCCTCAAAACAGTGGGTAAATTAGAAGGGTAAACAGCATACCTGGACCAGTGTCCAACAATGAATTTTATACTGGCAAAATGTCAAAGAAAAGGCCCTGATATACATTTGTTGATGAAAGTGAAAAGATGAACCAGAACCTGCATCCAGAGTCAGGTTTGCTTCAAAATCGGTTCAGCTTTTTTAAATAAACATGCGGACAAACAAATAAACATGGGTGATCACATAAACCCCTCCCACACTGGTGGGCACAGGTATAGAAAAGAAGTGAAAATGGAACTCTATCCATGTAGATGTCTACCCTGACATGGAGTCATTGATAAATCGTTACTTGAACAGATCAAGTAGTTCAAAAATGTGGTAAATAAATTGTCACAAGATTGATGCAGACTTTAAGCTTAAGAGTCAATACTCAGAGAAGTCAGGAACCACGGAAACGTCAGCACCATTGCCTCCATGGGGAAAACAACAACAAACTTAACGCATAAACACTCCGACCAAAACATGGAAAACATGTCGGAAATGATTTTGCTTGTATGTTTTAGATATTATCCTTTTCCTTCCCTTTCTTACTTGTAATTTCTCAATATATGTAATTTTGATATAGTTTGAATTTTGCTATAGGTTAATATAACCTATTAATGTAACTTTATTTAAATTTTAAACTTTATTAAGATAACCAAAAACTCTGAAAATGAGCTAAATTGTCAGTTCATGACTTTAAATGATCAGGAATAATGAGGATTTCCATGGCATTTATACGGTTTGTGACACTTGTGTTCCAAGAAAATATTAGAGCCTACCGGGTAAGAACAACGCTGGTAGAAACCGTATTGGAACAGTGTTTACAGGCCATGTTTGTGAATACAAGCACCAATAAACAGCTATACCTCTTCTTGAAAACTGTAACGGCATCAGACTTTTAAGATTTATACACTTAGAATTTTAAGTGGATAAAACTTGGAATAATTTTATTACCATTTAAGATAAAATACGATAAGCCTTTACAATTTGGGCATTGTTCAACATATGGTGCAGTAAAATACAGATTTAGTCTGCAGTGGGTTGGAATGTAAAGAAAGAGATACATTTTTAAATGGAACTGGCTTAATGTGGGAGCACTCAAGCACTCGAGCACATCAAACCGACAGTTTGGAAAATCATTAAGAGAAGACAAAAGACTGTAATATAATGAGAACTGAGAGTTTTCTTTTGTTCATGCTCCACCTCTTTTGTTGTCGTACGGTCTTTAACTAAGCCTGTATGAGTTCCTACATGGTACTGAATTTACTCGTCTGGTGAAAGATCCGTCAGGAATTCAGCGGTGTTGTATCTTCCTGCCAACACTTCATGTAAGACAAGGCTTACAAGCTTCCTTACTGCCATATCTTCGCCTCCACCTGTTATAAGGTCGAGTGAAACAACAATAATTCACACAACCACATCGTGTCAAGTCTCATCATTTATTGCCTTAACAAAAGTGGGTGACTGTCGATCACAGCTGAAGGTAATAAAAGATCCTGTTAAGAGAAATATATCTGTCAGAGTGACTTATGCACCTGTCCTTAGCGAAAAGGCCGGCCAGAGGAGCAGAATTTAAAGCTGTCTGAAGAGGTAAAATGCTCAATGTGTCACTGGTATCCTCGTCTGACCTCTCTGGAACATGAGAGATATTGTATACTTTATATTAGTCAGGATGCTTTTCATTATGCTAATGTGAAAAACCAGCTAAAGCATTGTGTAAAATGGATATTTTGGAGATGCCTGCCTTGCTGACATCACTCCACCTACTGAAAACCACAAGAGGGGGCCATTGCAGAACCAGTGGATCACTCAGTATCTGAACTTCTCCATTAAACTCCCCATCAACACATAATTTAATTTGTCCTGTGGCACTACCATTCAAGTGTTTGTATGAATTGCAGTAGCTTTTAGGAAACATTAACGTATGAAATGAATATGTTGAAGTACATTTTGGCACAATAACGCATGCCATCTTTTATCTGTGTGCAAGTATATTATCTATTAAACAATAGTCATAACTAAGTGGTAGGAGTTTTAAACAAGTTAAGCCTCTCTCATAGTTTCTTTAAAATTGTTTGTAACTCTGTGTCAGCCACAAATTGGAGAAAAATTTTAAAAAAACAGAGGTGAAAATGATAAAATAAGTTTATTCATACAAACAACTACAAAAAGATTTGGGGTTTTTTTTGTGGCAGGAAAGAAATTAAATGCCATGGTATTACATTGTTTCACAAAAACAATATCAAAACACGTAAAAATAGAAAGAACAGACATGGGATGATATGCATACTTCACAAAGCCCTTCTGATGACAGTGAGTTGTACACCAGTCAGCCAAAATATTATAACAAGTGAGAAGTGAAATCAGAATAACATTGATTTAACATTGATCTGATTACAGTGCCATCTGTCAGAGGGTGGGATATATTACAGAGCAAGTGAACATTTTGTGCTTTGATTTATGTGATGTTATTGAAAGGTAATTATCTGAGCAACTGTGACAAGGGCCAAATTGTGATGATGACGCAACTGGGTAAGAGCATCTACGAAACTGCAGGTGTTTGTTGGGTGTTCCAGATTTCCAGTGGTTACTGCCTTCTGTAGAGTAGCCTAAGGAAGGATAACTGGTGAACCAGCTACAGGGTCATGGGCAACTAAGGCCCCTTTTGGGAGTGAAGGCTATCCAGTCTTATCTCAAAGAAGAGCTATTGTGGCATTATTATATGGATCGGTGCTGAGCTGACTCTGTTTGTAAGCAGAGGTACAATTATCTAAGATCTTCAAATTTGGTCAAATTTGCATGGCTTTGCAAGAATAGTTCATCTTTTGCTGGGAATCTATTACTCACACACTCTCCCATCCAGGAAATGTCTCAAATGGTCTCATATTTACAGAGTATCTTAACGCTGCATAGATGATTAATTCACAACACCAGAAACATGTTTGTTTTTGTTTTTTTATTTCAGTGCTCCCAGGGTGACTGAGTCCTTCCCCTCAGAGGAATATGTCAGCGAGGATCGTTTTGCCATGGTATAGGAGGAATAAGAGGGGGCGGAAGTGGAGGAGGATGACCTACGTGGCATTGTGGATGTAGAGGAAGGAAGAGGTTGAGTCTGTCTGTCAGGATTCCAGTAAGCTGAAGAGGAAGACATTCCTTTGGTTTGGAGGCTGCTGCTGCTGCTGCTCTGCAGAGGAGAGCTGGAGGTTTGGGGGCCTCGAGTCAGAGATGAGGTTGAGGAGCTGGAGAGTGGTGTGGTCCTTGGGCCATAACCAAGGATGCCTGTACTCATCAGAAACTCCCTCGAGCCATACGCCGGAGGAGTTGGCCCACGGGAGCCTGGTGGCCGAATGTTGTCAGGTGGTAGACTCCTCCTGCTAGGAATGTCATAGATCCCCACATCTGTACCAAAAAGAGCCTGAGATCTCGCTTGGAAACGCAGCATCCTCTCCCTCTCCTCCATCTCCCTCCTCTCATGGATAAATGGTATGATGGTTTTTGAAAAGTTGTCATAGCGTGCAGGTGTCAAGCCTTGTGGGCCACTATCACAAAGGCTGTCTCGGATACTTTTAGACAACATATCTCGCTTGGCCAGACTGGGATGTTTGATGTCTCTTGCCATCAGCCCTTGGAAAGATGTAGTTGGGTCTCTTTGAATAAAACCTTGGAAGGAAGGTGAGGGTTCCCTTGAGTTTAGGCCCTGCAAAGAAGGTGAGGGGTCTCGGGGCTGAGGAGACTGCCTGGTGACGCCCATGAACACTGGACTGTAGGCATGAGGAGGAGGCCGCTGCACCCCTGTCCCATCTGTGCCCAGAGTCATAAAGTGAGGGTGGTAGCTGACGGGAGCCCCTCTCTGAGCCAGAAACTGAGGGTCTGCTGGGTTGATGAGGTTGTCATAGGAGAGGCTGCTGTTGCGGTTGGCCAGCAGGCTGGAAGAGGGGATGATCCCCGACGGGGAATTGGCTGCCAAACTGTCACAATGCATAGCATGTACTTGGGATTTGCTCCCATGGCGATTATTGTGTTTGAGGTTTAAAGAGCGGGAGTTGGGGGTCAGAGAGCTGAGCTGCAGAGAACTTGAGATGCTGCAGGTCTGTGCAGACATTGCCGCCTGATGGCTGATTCTCGCAGAGCTTTCTTTACACTCTGAGTGGAGGTCAGGATTTCTGTTGTTCCCTTGCTGCTCTGATGTCCTCAGAAACTAAAAATAACAACAAAAAGCAAACAGCAATGTGTGTAAGACAAGAATTGAATCCAGGACTTACTGAGGATCATATTCTTACTATATAATAAATTAATATCAGACTAAAAAGCACCTGCTCTGGAGGAATGGGTGACGATCCTCTGGATATAGCCTCCAGGACAGGCCGTAGCTGTGGTACAGTTGGAATGGATACGGGAATGATGGATTTGTTGTGATGTCCCAACTCTGCAAAAGATAGCTTTGTTATTATTTACAAACATCAACAACATCAATTTCCCACTGAAAAATCTACAGACAAAGAGACACCAAGAAGAGAGGTTCTAAAGGATAAGGCTGGAAATATGATACCACCAATGTTCAGCTGATGTTTTCCAACTTCCTCTGCCTGTATGTGTCAGTTAGCCAAAGGTTTTTTTGTTTCCGACTGAGTTTGACCTGCTTCATAAAGCCAAGCAAAAATACTCTTATCAGTCATAACATTATAACCACCTGACTAATCTTGTTTAGTTCCATTTTTTTGCTGCCAAATCAGCATTTTCTGGCACCAAGACATTATCACTAGATCATCTAAGTGCTGTAAGTTGCAAGGTGGGGTCTCCATAGATCAAACTTGTTTGTCCAGCACACCCCTTAGATACTCAATTTCATTGGGGTCTTAAGAATTTGGAAGCCAAATAAACACCTTGAGCTCATTTTTATGTTGATCAAACCATTCCGGAACCATCCTTTCAACATGTCAGGGTGCAGCATCTTGTTCAAAGAGGCCCGTGTCATTAAGGAATACTATTTCCAAGAAGGGGTATATTTGGTCTGCAGCAATGGTTAGGTTGGTGTTGACTGTCAAAGTATCATCCAGGTGATTGGAGGGCCCCATCCCAGTAGAACATTCTGAACTAAAACATAGCCCAAGGAAATCACACTGCCAGAAAACATCTTTTCCCCAGGTAAACGAAACACACAAAAATCCATTTGTTTGCATCTCTGGGTGCCGATGACCCTGTAGCTGTTTAACGGTTTGTACTTCCTTAAACCACTTTTGGTAGACCAGGAACACCCAACAAGACCTGCAGTTTGCTGTCCCAGTCATGTATCCATCAAACTTTGCACCTTGGCAAAGTAACTCAGATCCTTTTTTTCCTGCTTCCAGCACATCAACTTTGAAGTATTCACTTCCTGTCTAATATATCCTACCCACTTACAGGTGCCACTGTAACAAGATAGTAAACATTGTTCATTTTACCTGTCAGTGGTTATTATATTATGACTGATCATTTAAATATTTTACTCAGCTCATTTATGACCTTTTAATAACTTTTAGAAAACTACGGAGCTCTGGGGCACAGAAGGTTAGGTTCTAGAGGGTTTTGGCAAAGTCATAGATGATTTTGATTGACTGAATATTGGTTTTAGGGATTTTTTGACAATAAAAAAAAGCAGAGAATCTCAAAAAAATATTCCCTTAACTAACAATAGTAGATGTATCCTTAGTTTTTCAAGATATTCATGACCGTATGCAAAAATATTGCCTCTGTGTTGTAACTGGTTATCAAAGAAGACATACGTATGGTCCCTCCTACGGTACCATCCATGGCAGCTAGCTGGCTTTTCAGCAGGCTGTGGTCTGGTTTTGGGGGCAGTGGCGGTGGAGTTTTCACTTGTATGATGTCTGATGTCAGCTCGACAATTCCAGCTGAGGCTCGCTGGCATAAAAAAAAAACATAGAAAGATGAACGATCTAATCCCTTGACAGCTGAGGTTGTAATCCTTAGATGATACATTTGAATTTGACATTTCATTTGTTAGTGCATACTTTATTCTGCAGTGTCTGAATATGTGTCCCGTTGTCACTGACTTTAGCTGGCATCTGCTTGTCGAGCTCCGGTCTCAGGAATGGAGGCCGAACACAAATCATTGTTTTCCTATAAGGCCTCGCTGTGTATCTGATGACACATCACAAAGAGCCTGTGAGTTATGAGACCTCCTGAAAACCAGAAGGTATAGTTGAAGAAATTGCTCTTACGTTGGAGAGATAGGACTGCAAACCAGATACTCCAGGTTTTTACAACAACCTCGCGTGAAAGGATTTACTCCACCTTGAAACTTTCCTGTCACCTGTGGGATTATGAAGAGATAGCAGCATTTTGATGACACACATATATAAACAATGTATTTGAGACATTTGTATTAACAATACAAAATATTGTACAGACAATATTGTACATCAAAAATAACACCAGTGCTTAATTTCTACTGCTTTTGACAGTAGTTTTAAATTAAACTGACTTGCTCATTAGTGGTCCGTCCTCTGGACACCAGGTACAGATGGAAGCCAGTGAGTCCCAGCACAGGGATAAGAAACAGCCCTGATATGCTGATCACGACCAAACTGTGTACACTGTTAAGGACAGCTGCTTCTTATCAGTCCAGGTTGGACATATTTAATACATTTACACAAACACATGCACGGGTAGACACACACATAGTGTGTTTATAAGGATACTTGACGGTGCATTGCAGTTTCCATAAATCGTCCATGTGGTGCAAGATGTATATGAGGCCAAAGGTGAAGACACCAATCATATGAAATGTCAGCGATAACAGAAACAGGAAGAAGTAGCGGTAGTTTCGCCTACCGATGCAGTTGTTCACCCAGGGACAATGGTGGTCAAAATCCTTAAAAATAAACATCACAGTGTCCAAGTTGACTATTTTGTAGCACTGGAAATCATGCATTCATTGAAAACTTCTAGAATATCTACTTTTTACTTGTTAACTACAGGTTGTCTGATCCCAATCATACCTCTAAATAGTACAAAGGATCTGAGAAAAGGATTAACTTGATTAATGAGATCTCTCTCTCTCTCTCGCTCTCTCTCTCTCTATCTCGCACACACTCTATCATAAACTGTGCAGAAATCCCTTTTATTGACTCCCCCCACGCACACTGCTACAATCGCTCACTCACTTTACCACCCTCATCCTTCCATTCCCACTGTGATCTCATCCTGATCCCAAATCACATTTGTTTTTGTACTTTCTCTTGCACATAGTTTTTCTAGACATAGATACTTAAGATTCGCCTGGTCAAAAAAATCCCCCTATATGTTTTGATTTGTTATTAAATCCATCCATGCACTAACCTCCACACAGTGATCACAGACACTGCAGTGGGAGCAGCGTGGAGGTCTGTAGAAATGACATGTAGCGCACCATTTCATCCGCACTTGGACACCCTTCACTTCCATGTTCTTATACAGCGGAGCACGGAACTCATCATCCTTGTCCTCATCCTCGTTTGCTGAAAAGGAAAACAACGAAAACAACACTCATCTATATTTACTGAAGTTATCTTTAATGCTATAAAACAAAACATCACTTTGATTACTAACCCACTGGCAGCACACCCGCATCCATGAAGGTGGCCATGGTGAAGTTGGCCAGCACCCAAAAGAAGAGAATGGCACAACATGGTGGCACTGCAGGGCAGATGGTCACAGCCACCCACGGGCATCTGAATACACAAACACAGAAAAAAAAACTGTTTCGCTGAAAGTTCGTCCACACCAGAATTCATGTGGAAACCAAAGGTTTCAGCTGGTGGAGTATCCATGCCTTACAGGTTGAGGTTAACACAAATCCGTACTGCAGGAAAGATTTCACAGGATAATCTTCATCCATTTATTTGGACGGGAGCAGCTGATCCCAAAAGTAATTGTTTATAGTGTAAGATAAGCATGTATTGTAGTGTGATCACTAGTGCCCACAACAAGAGATTAAATCAAGAGGTATCCTGCTGTGAGAGCAAGAAATGTTCCACTGTATGACGCAGTTTTTTTTTTACTGTGTCATACAGTGGAACATTTGTGGCAACTTCTGTATATTTCAATTACATATTGATATGTTGATTAGATCATAATCATTCTTTCTATAAAATAAAGAGAAGGTCCTTCATCCAGATGTAATATTTTCAAATTCCTTGTTTCATACATGTTACTGTTACAGCGAATAGGAAACTGGATGCTGGACTGTATGAGGAGGCCAGAAAACCCACAAGAAACCAGACAAACACAAGGACAGCCCTGGTTCTCAAAATGGTTTGAATCCCAAACCTTCTTGCTATGAGGCAACAGCTTGGTTGACTACGAAACTAACAGGGAGAAAATAAATTCAAGTCAGTGGAATTGTTGCTAAACATTAACCTTCAATGCTTTTAATCATATAAATCAACAAAATATCACCATGATCTGTAAACTATAGATACTTCTAAACTCATAGTCTATTTTTAGCACATTAATGAGCAAACTGTCCTGTACTATAACATTGACCCAGTAATACTATCTCTGTGTACAGGTGCACTTAAATATTAGAAATTCGTCACTCACACATCCACCAACTGTGTGTGTGTGTGTGAGTGTGTGAATGTTTGAGTGTGTGTTTGTGGGGGGGTCTTTGTGTGTGTGTGCATAGTATATTAAAGTGAATCATACTATGATTATATCGCTAGTGTGTGAGATTAGAGGGAGGAGCAGTTTAATCAGTTTACAGTCTTAGCCTGAGAGGAAAATATTCACTGGATTACATTAACAGTCTTTGACTTGGATAAATAGAGCATGGGAGTTTTCCACTTGAAATGACAAACATTAAATGTTTTCGCAGGATGTCTATACGGGTGGCAAAAACACAATATTTTGAGACTATCGCATTGAAAAGGTACAAGTAGTTTAGGCAATCTCAGGTCCAGAAAAAAATGTCAAACTAGATATATTTGCTATTGAGATTTGATCAGATATGACTCCATTGGCAAATAAACCATGAACACATATGATTAATGATAAATCTTGAAAAATCGGTGATTATATTGAGTCATCCACCTCAATTATACTCTTTAACCCAGTGCAGCTCCAATCTCAAAACATCCCCCCTCGGTAGGTTTTAGTCAATGGGGGAGGGGTTCCCCACCCACGAGAAGAAGACCTTCTGATGCCATGCCAGCTGTAAACTCAGTAATCCCTGGATTATGAACTCTGGATTATAGACCATTTCTGACAGTCCAGTGCATTGTGTGCGCCTCACATTACTACACAAAAAGCAAGTAACCAAACTCACCATAAATCACACTGCACAAAGCAAAGGCAGACTCTATCATAAGAACAATATCAATTTATCCGGAAAAGGTGCTCAGTAGCTGCAGAAGACATCCTCTTACAACAGATGACGATATGACTAGAATTTCTCTGTGGATTTCAATGAATTCAACATCATGAAATAATTACAGGAAATTGCTATGTGTCAAAGAGATTAAGAGCATTATATGGCCCCCCACCCAACCCCAAAGATGATGATTCTGATTCTGATGATGAGTTCTAGTGAAGTCAGTTCTAGTAGTTCAATGTTTTATTATGTTTTTATAGATAGATCGATAGATCGATAGATAGATAGATAGATAGATAGATAGATAGATAGATAGATAGATAGATAGATAGATAGATCATCCGATCATCCTCCATCATCAGTCAGAGACCGTTCATTATGGCACAGTGTGGCAAAGACAAGCCCCACCTAATGAAACATCCCAGGCAGAGCTGTATTAAATCAGACAGAACAGTAAGCTGCTCTGCAATCTGCATCTTCATTCCCGCAGTCGGCTCAGTGGCACAGACACCGCACAGTTGGTCAAATGTCGACTTCACTACAGCTCCTTTAGTGAAATATTGTCACAGCTTAATGAGTGACATCACTGATGTGGAATATGTCAGATTTTTACACACCACCGGTGCCCGAAATAACTTAAATAAATCAATAAATAACATGTGCACACAGTTGATTCCACCTGATCTGTGAGTTGTGTTCTCCACATTTAATCATTCCTTTTCTCACTCTGTGTCATCCAATAAAGCTGAAAGCAGTTAAGGATTGTGGTTGTGTAAAACACTAAAAAAATATATATTAAATTCTGTTTTTGGACATGGATGCATACAAGAGTAAAACAATTTGAGCTCTAAATCACTATGTAGAATGAACAAGAATATCCTCTGATCAGCCATAACATTTTAACCACTGATAGATAAAGTCAGAATAATGTTGATGTGTTGGCATCAGGTACATTGGGAGAATTTGGGGACCTGAGTCACGTTGACAAGTGTCAAATTACGATGGCTGGTCAACAGAGTAAGAGAGTATACAAAGCTGTAGGTCTTGTCCGGTGTCCCTCTCATGGGTAGTACCTACCAAACTGGTCTGAGGAAGGACAACCAGTGAACTGGCAGGGGAGCATGGGCACCAAGACTCTGGTACACATGGGAAATGAAGGCTAGCTCATGTTGTCCGAGCTATTTAATACAAATCACTGAAAAGGTAAATGCTGGAAGATGAAAAAGATGTTGGAGCATCACACAGCTGTTTTGGCATCTTAATGGACGACCTATACCACAATAATAATCGGGTGTATTTATTGGTATGAAGGATGTACAGTATCTGCTTTTATTTATTAAAGAGTAACACATCTATGTTCTTGTAAATTACAATTCGCAATTACAAGAAGTAAAATACATAAGTAAATAAATACATGAATAAATTCATTACGCAACAGGCGTTTTACTACCACAGCCTGACTCAGTCTGGTGTAACCACGGTGGTCATAATGTTTGCCAACTCTACACAGTTAATGAAGTCAAACTAAATCCAAAGGAATCAAATCCATTTTATTTAATTCACAACAAATGTTATCTCAAAGCGCTTTCCAGAAGAGAGAGAAGAGAGGTTCAGTTCACAGACTTAATTACTCTTCTTTTTCTGTGATACAATTGTATACATCGGAGGAGGAGGGTCCTACTCTGTTTTTGAGAGGCAAGCAGGAGATCAAAATATCAAAAGAGTAATTGGATAAAATAAACCATGACCAAATTCAATACATTTATGAAATCATTTTTACATCTTCTTTTGAAAAAAACAAGTATTGACATTCAGGATTATGCTTCAACTAACCAATCAGATTTCAAAGGGGCCATTTATGGCGTGTTCATTGACAGGCCAGGGGATTCTCAACACCTCAACAACATGCTGGGCGTGGTCAGACTTGTCGTGCGGCAGTATTAGATGTCCGGTAGGCGCTAGATTTCGTCTCGGTTTCCAGCTCATGCTGAGCATTCATTTTCAAAAAATGTAAACTTATTGCCAGCCTGTCAGCACTGGCCTACATTCCATATTGAAAAGGAATATATATTGGAACTGATACCTACAGTGGCCGACAGGGGCAAATGCACTGCAAACATCAATTTGACAAAAGAAAATTACGAAAAACATCCTCATCAATTTCACCCACAAGTGCGGTGCAAAAGCCACAACACAACACATTAAGCCACAACACAACGCATTAAGCCACAAGACAACGCAAGTGTTTATGAAGAACACTTAAAAGGAATGCACCCACGAAATATGTTTTTTTTATTGCTTCATTTAGTGAATAAAACAGCTGCTGCTGAAAACTCTTAACCAGCCATTTGAGTAGCTCTTGTTTGTGACTTTCTGTCCGTTGAGTACACGTTGCCATGGCGACAACAGAAGTCAGTACGCTTGATGGTGGTTAAGAGTTTTCTTCAGAAGTATAATACACCTTGTTTACTGTAGCTTTGGGTACTGTGCATCTTAGTGTCATTATAAGGTTTATATTTTCACAACTAAGTTGAATTAAGTTTTATTCTTAGGCACAAGTCTGCATGACCCGTGTGTTGTCAACTTGATGAAGATGTTTTCTTAATTTGCAGCGTGCACATGCTGTGAAATTGTTGGTTGCAGTGCGTTTGCCCGTTTGCCACTGTAGAAACGCACCAATGTTCTCCACGACCGCGTTATTGGACTATATTTTTTTTTAAAAGAAGGTAGGACAGACTCTATAGCTTCAGTTGAAGAACAGCTTTAGTGAGAATAATCTGAAGTATCTTAAATAGCTGTTGATTATTGCTAGCTGTAGATGTTTTCTGGTGTTGTTTTGTGAATGAGGTCTAGATTCCGTCTTATGGTGCGAGGACGCCTGATGGGAGTATTTTATGCCAGCGGAAACGCTGTTGAATCCTACTTACATTTGATGGCATATTTGTTATCTTGTTGATCGTATGATGATGTTGAATCTCTTTTTAACCACTCTTTTATTATATAATATATTACACTAGATAAATGTCACTGTCTCTTTGAATATGTGCTGGTTACGCAGTACGGCAGCAGCCAGTATCTGCAGTGTCACTGGGAAGGTATTTGAGGGGAGCGTAATTGCAGGACTACAATGCTGGAGGCCCGTGTGGAAAACCCACTGCCACTGGACAAATCCCAAAAAACTGATTACATGTGTTTGTTGGGTAACAGGTGACAAAGAGTTTCATCATTTGTTGTAAAAAATGTATTTGAACGTGGATATCATGAAGTATTGCCTCGTGCTGTCATAAAAAACTTTAATTTCTATCTTATTAAAAATAATGTCTATGTACTCCCCAACTCCCCAATGCTTTCACTGGTACAATGTATGTTTATATTAGCATTTAGTGTACTGTAATAGCTCTATGTGTCAAAACTGAACAGAACCTAGAAACGTAGACTTTTAAATTGTCTTTACTGTTGCAGCTGCAATTTCCAGCATAAGCGAGACTACAGTTTTTAGAAGATGTATTTTATTTAGTAGATAAGTAAGATATTCTTATTGTTGGTGAAGTGACCCTTGACTCAATGAACAAGAAACATGTTTCTTCTTTTGTTCTAATGTCTGTGATGGGAGTAGGTAAAATGGCTAACTGAGTTGAATAATGCACAAAACCTAAAACCCAAAAGAAAGTTCACGGTCAAACGAACAAAAGCAGGAAACACGTAAAAGATAAATTCTTTCAGGAAAATGAAGAAAAACTAATCTACAATTTTAAAGGTTTTTGTCTACTGGCTTTGGAAACAGACATTGGAAACGTGCCAGCACTGCTGGACCCAATGAACACACGTATAAATGCATGAATATTATGAGACGAAAGGAGTTAGACTTTGTATAAAACACAGCTGCAGGGTTTAGATTTAATTTTGGAGGGGAAAGTGTTCCTCAATGTAAAAAGTGACAAACTGCCTGAGTGGATGGCATGTTCTGATAATTAACAGCAACCAGGGTGAATGCTAGACTGATGTTGTGGCACAAAACCGATGTCCCTTTGACCCAATGTTTCCATCCAGGGCAGGCCTAAACAGAGCCTGGCACCTGTTTGTCTCTGTTTTTGGAGGAAGGGTGTCTCTCCAGTTGCAGATCCTGACGCGGCAGATACACAGGATATTAAAGAAAGTTTATACTCAGGACAAAATACTGAAACTGTCACTGGCAGACGTCAAGTTCTTTTCTGGTAGAGAATATTTTGAACATCCTGTTGAATGCTGATCTGACTGACTTTAATGCTCTTTAAATAAATCTGACTAATTCACAATATAATTTTGGCAGCTGTGGTTGCCAGAACTTCAATATACTATGATACTGAAGAAACAACATACAACCTCCCATTACATTTTAAACATTACATTACATTAGATCAAACCTGCAAGAATGTTACATAAAATAAGAGTAGATTACCAGATATTTTGATTTAAATATTTTTAACTTTGAAATCAATATTTAACAAATACTTTATGTATCGTATTTGTAACCTAACTTGTTTGTGTAGAAAATTAAGGTATGTTACTGATGGTTACAGTGGTGAAAGGTTTTATACTTTAAATTTAAATGTATATCTCAGCAAAATCTGTCATTTTGAAAGAATAATAATGTCATTTATAGGGTAACAATATTTATAATCTCCCTTACCAAATGGTTATACTACTTTTTATGACATAAAGAAGGAAAAGAAAATATCTGTTTGTTTTATGGTTAATGATTATTCAGTGTACCAACTTTTGCTATATGCTACTTTAATTTATATCGTCTTTAACTGTTGCTATCTGGCAGTTTTCAACTGTAATCTATATTTTTTCTCATTTTCACAGTGTGCAAAAAAGTCTAATGGTGATAACCGAAAGTTCAATCAGAAAGACTATCCTCTTGCACACCTGGGCCCAAGTACTTCTCATACCACTATATTATCCTCACCTTTTGTACATACTCTCTCAATTACATGCTCCCTGTTCTGGGGTATCAGTTGATATCAGCTGCGCTCAATCAGGCAACCTTATCCATCCAATCACTGTCACACCTGCATACTTAGCCCATCACCATCAGCGGCGTTCATTAAATAGGACCCTCTCCATTAATCTAGTTCTTCATGCTTCAGGTTTGTGCAGCCTCCATCTCCCCATCTCTGCCTAGTTCATGCAGACCCATCAACCTCATCATTCATAAACCTCAGCAGAATCATCAGCCGCCACCACCATCATCCAGACTTCAAAGGGAGGTTATTCCATGGTGCTGCTCAGGGCAGAGACCCTTTGATCTCAATCGCTCCGAAGAATCTGAGCGCCAAAGACGTCCTAATAGACTATTCATACTTCGTAGGCTGTAATAAATCATTCATCTTTTCTTCATTCTCAGTCTTCTCTAATTTGAGATAGGACATTTAAGACCTTCAAAAGTCAAACTGCATAAGTTAAAGCTAAATATACATACTGGTTGATCAGTTATTAAAGGCTGGTAAACTGTGGTCATGGGCTTAGAAAATTTAAAACACCGTTCAGCTTTTTCTAGTTTTTAAGGTAATTTTCGCTTAAATGCAACCTTTGTCCTGTAAGAGGCATATTCACCACTTCTTCATTCAATCCTGGTTTTATACCGGGTTTAGTAATGGTGAACCAATTAAGCAGCTGCTTTTCAATCTAGTATGTCAGCAGAGCATTGATTTTCTTTTCTCTCTCTCTCTCTCACACAGAGTATAGATGTAGTTCATCAGGGTTTATCTATCTTTTTCTGGCCTGTTAACCTACCCCTTCATCCAGAACCTCGAAAGACTGCAGCAGTTAACAAGGTCAAGCTGAGAAGTGGATCCAAATGTGGTACTTTTTTTATTCTACCAATGAGACTGCGTCAAATGGATAGAAATTATTCCAATTTTTTTAATGTATTTCAGTAACTTATACCAATAAAATTCCAATATAATGTATATAAACACATTAGATTAATCCTAATCAATACATACAACTTTACAGAATTGAAACTTTGAAATCCAAAAGATCTGGACAATGCTCCTTATGAAAAAGATCATTTCAATTTGAAAATGAAAAAATATTTACTTTCCACCTACCAAAAACTCAAATTTCCACTTTTTTCTGTAGCTTAGTTTTTCATATCAAACCAGGGGACAGCAAAATAAAGAGAAACACAATGAAGTGATATGTGGACCAAATGATTTACCATCAACCAAATGAATGAAGTCCCCTAAAGGGTTTGCAGTAAATAACTGCTAAAAGAATATTCAAAGATCACAGACTCCATTTTTTCCCAGATGGGGATCACATGACATTTGACAGAGAATCCTAATCCCATACTAACAATCTGGTGTCAGATTCCAGTGGAAACGGTGCTCAGCTGTAGAACACAGGAGAAATTAGAACAGATATGGCTACAGAAGTCAGAGGTCAGGATAATGGCGTAGAGCTGATGAAGCAGGGGGCTTCTCTCAGTAGATCAGGCGTGGTTCGTCGGGGAGGTTGGTGTTTCTACTTCTTTGGGGGTTTTCTTGCATACAAGTATTTAAGTTGGATGCAAGCATTAGCTTCCCAGCCTCCCACTAGTCTTGCCTTTACTCAAAAGTAGGTCAAAACCAGGAGGCGTTAATGATCTATTTCAACACTTTCACCAAAACCCGTGTTAAAACTTTCAATCAGGTTGTCTGATCCGAACCCCAATTTATAAACTTCTGTGCTATCTACTTCCTCCATCAGAATTCATGAAAAATCTGGGCTATGAGAGCACACTGAAGCGTGTTTGACTGTGGGTGGCTTATCCCTTAAAGTGTGCTCACTCTGAGTCCACAAAGTGGACTTGGTAGGTACCCAAACTAGCCCACAGTGAGCCAAGCGGGTCAGATGTAGCTTCCCTGGTGGGTGTGACAGCAGAGTGAAGGCGGTGAACAAAGAGAAAACGATGCTGTTTGTGCAGTTTGAGCAACTTTTTAGAAATTGAGGTTTTCAACTTTCATCTTGAGGACAATTAAAAATAGACATATAATGAACAACTTCTAAATAATTCCATAGTCCGTAGATTACGTTCCACCAGCGCAAACACACTCAAAAAATCTCTTTGAATGAACTTTGAGTTTATTTAACCCAATTAAATGAATTGGCCCAACTTAATAATTAACCCATTTAATCTTGAGGAAATATTGTACACAATTAATTTGATTAATCCAAAGTCTACTTTTTGAGTGACAACAATGTGAACACTAACAGAAATATGAGTTTCCACACAGCTTGCATCAAGGATGGACACAAACCAAAAGACTAATGCGGAAACTCAATCCTATCAGTTCATGTCAATTTGGTTGTATTTAAACTTAAATTGTTGATTTTCATGCTGGTCCTACATGATGTAATCGGTTTATCTTGCAATAATTAAATTATTTCATAAAATGACATGTTACATTCAAGTGGATGTAACATGTCAATCCATTTCCTTTTTTGAGTGTACGTACATGATGCATGGATGTACAGATATTTGGATTATTTTATTTTTTGTTTAGCCAACCAACTGTGCATGAAACAAAGTTTCTCAACCTGGAGTCCCACTTACGTGAAGACGAAGAAGAGGGAGGTAGAGCCGACGAGGAGGCACGCGGCCGTGCATACCGGGATGAAGGCGCTGGGTTTCAGTGAGTCTGCGCCGCTGATGGCCATCCTGTCCTTTCTCCACTCATCAGACTGTCATCACTGACCAGAGCCACAGTGGACACCGTGTGATAGTGAGTGGACCTTCATCAAAGTCAGGGCAGGAGCAGCAAACATAGTCCGTGGAGAGGAGATGGTCCCACAGCTGCACGGATCAGCCCCGCTTGCCGTCTATCCTGCAGGCAGCAGCGCACAGATGCTCCTCCGGTTTATCTGTGAGGTGGAGCTTTAAATCAGGAACCACGTGAAACGCTACACATCTCACGCTACGAGCTGACGAACAGCTGATCTTTGGTGAATCACAGGGTGAGCTGCACCGCTTTTGTCCGCCGCCCGGTTAAAATGATGTGCTTAAAATGGATTTGTTGATGCGAAGTGAATTATTATGTTCATGACTTTAATTATTAAACTTGAACCTATCGATGTCTCATCTCTTGGAAGAACCTAGTTTGTCTCGTTTGGACGGACCATGATCAGGGCCGACCCGGGCCTAAACGGTACCCTAAGCTGGATACAGTTGTCAGGCCCCCAGAACCACGTTTATCCGTGTACTGCACCTACATTTTCTTCTAAACACAAAAAGGTATAATGTGTGTAACATAAAGAAATTAATATATAAAACAAATACATCTGAAATAAATACTTCTGAGTCACAAAATAAGTATATGTTCAAAAAAACAAAACAAACAAACATAATGAAAAATAATAGCAGCAAATCCTTACTTCAGTTCTTTATTTAAGTAACTTCCTCAGATTTAACTTCAAATTGAATATGGTCACAAACAACAATTAAATAACATAAGCAGAAATAGTCAATTTAACCTTTTAAAATATATAAATATAACTTCATATATAATCCAGCTGTTTTTGTTTTGTTCACTTTTAATATTATTTATGATTGAATGTCTTTAACACACATCAAAGACAGTGTTATTATCAATGATTAATTAGGTATATCATCATCATTATCAAAAATATTCTAACAATAAAATAGTAATAATATAATAATATCCATAATAATAAGATTATTCTTTTTATTGTTTGAGTGTACTTGTCCATCAACATTTGTCAACATCTGTGTTCTGTGTGTATGCGTTCTTCAACCTTTTGGCTGTTATGAATGAAATTTATCAACTTGTAAAAACTTGCAACTTGCTGCTCCTGTTCATCACAATTGAATGAAGAGAGCAGAAATATGTGTTAACTCAATGAATGACAATAAAGTATGTCGCCGGAAAATCCACATCATCGAATGTCCAGGATGTCTCACTGAAATCTGTCCAGCTCTTTTTGAGAAGGTGAGAATAGACTACAACCATTGAGTAACGATATAAAAATCACCTTATGTATTAAAAGAAGCAAATTGAATACTCAGTTATGAACATGGGGATCAAGATGATTATCTTGCTTGCAAAAGTAATTATTTTTTGGGACCAAGATGACTGACTGTTAATCTTTATCTGTCTCTTGATGAGCAAAGCCACCATATAATAGAAAGAACTAGGATCACAAAGTTTTATTATCATATCAGAATGTGATACAATTCTTGTCCACGGATTAGGAAACGGGCCTTTACCTTGAAACTACAAAATATTAAAAGAGACTGTATGGAGACTCTTTATTGCCACACAAGCTGGACTCCTCGTACTTTATTTCATTAAGTTAAAACAAATACAAAACTCTGGCTTTTGTAACTTTTGCTCACTTCCTTAAAAGTAAGAGCACTTCAAACACATTGCTCCAAAAACAGAAAACCAACCGTAGGATTTCCTGAGGCCATGAACATAAAATGAGCTGCACCAGAAAACAGCAGGGTACCACTATGCTTGTAACTGAACAGAAGCCTCAGAGCTGTGACCGGTGAATCATTTTCACGGTAAAGACTCAGATTCTACTGTTTGTTCTTCATTCAGTCAGTAATGTATAATGCACTTTCAGCCCTTGATGAGAAGAACACACCTCCATCTCCGTGGGACTTTGTGACACATACTCCTGGGAAAAAAGTGTGCAATGTGATTGGGTCGAGCTTCTTAACCTCCTCTATAAATGTCAGGACACAAGCTTGGAACTTGGTGGGATGCTTGATTTTAGCGCAAAACCATGGATGCTGATGAGTTGATTGAATCCATCATCAGAGCCCTCATGTTTCTGACAGGGATCTTAGGGAACAACTGGTTGGTGATATGTTCACTACCCACACAGAAACTTGGCATACGCACCAACGAGGTCCTTTTCATCAACCTGGCGGTGTCCAACCTCATCACCAACTGCCTGGTAGATCTACCTGACACCATGGCTGATTTCGCTGGACGTTGGTTCCTCGGGGAAACCTTCTGTGGTGTGTTTCGCTTTTGTGCTGACCTCTCAGAGACCAGCAGCATCTACACCACCTTCTTCATCAGTGTTTTCTGGCACCAGAAGCTGGTCGGCTCCCTGAAACGGGGAGGTGCTACAGTGCCGCTGGACAGTCTGTGCTTCGTGGGCTGTCTGCTTGCAGGAAGCTGGACAGTGGCTGTGGTCTTCAGCATCCCACACATTTTTCTATTTAACGTGGAGGGAGGCAACGAGAGCCTTGAAGATTGTATAGATGTCTTTCCTAATGCCTTCTCCAGGCAAACCTATGAGATCTTTTATTTGACACTGGCAAATGCTCTCCCACTTGCAGGGATTGTGTTTGCCAGTGTCCAGATTGTCATCACTCTGCTCAAAAACCAGCGACGCGTACAAGGTCACACTTCACAGCCAACCGGGGAGAAGGGTCTTGATGGAAATAAGTGTATTGAAAACAAAAACGAGAGCAAATCAGTTTCTCATCCAGATGAGTCAAAGAACCTGGAATATTCTGCATTCTCAAACCAGGTTTATACAGGTCACAGCACCCATAATATCACTCCCAAAAAGGAAATAGACAGCAGACATGGAGCTCCATCACCTCTGTCAAGGCCCACCCAGATGCCAGCTAAACCCAGTGCAAGCTCAGTCTCTCAGGTGAGGGCAGCCAAGAGTGTGGTGGCGGTCGCCAGTGTGTTCCTTGTCTGCTGGCTGACTCACCTGTTTCTGCGCATCTCCAACAACATCCACACCTCGTCATTGGTGGTGGAGGTAGCCAACTATATCGCAGCCTCCTACACCTGCATCATCCCCTACATATTCCTGCACGGAGTGAAAAAGCTCACTTGCTCGTGCAAAAGGTAGAAATTTGGACATATCAATTTTTTAACTTAGTAATGTAAACCTGATAATCGTCTCTGTACTTTTTTAAATAGTAAGTGTTCCAAACACCTTGATTTTCTCCTGAGTTATGTTTCAAGTCAGTTGTACAACCCAGTGTCTGTTCTCAATGTATGTTCATCCACTACTTCTTGCTAAATCTAATTTCTGCGGAATCAGGCCTGAGGATGAATACATTTTGCTCACTAGGAACCCTCCTATTATTTTATGGAATAATCTTACTTGTCATCCCTATTCCAGTTTTGGTTTTCTCAAGCCAAAGCACCACATAATACCTGTCATAAGTTATCCTGTTGTCAAAATGGTCTTATATGATGTTTAGGCATTGTTTTTAGGTCAGTTGGACAATTTTTTAGCAAGATATCACCTTTGGCTTTAGGACATTTTGATGAGCGGGTAAAAAATGTAATGTCGCTTTCCTCAAAAGTTTTTTTTTTAATTGACTTTGTTAGAAATTTCAGATTTGATAAAATGCAGTTTTTCCCCATCCAGCTTTACATCTCATTTTTAACAACTATACATTATAGTCCAGGTTAATCCTGACTCTGTAAGCCTGAGAACATCACGCTGTATATGATTAATACATTTATTTGTTTTTGGCATTTCCATATTGAATTCCATTGCTTTGTCATGGTCAGTCTAGTTCTAAATTATATGATGATGAAATATTTTGTAACTGTACTTGAAACACTATGTTAATAAAAACTGAATAGCCATTTCATAATGATCACTTGCCTAAAAATTGTGTAAGTTAGACTTTTGTTGGTTACATACCACTTTGGTAAATACAAACCATTGCAAACTGGGAAAATTTAACAAGATCTGCAGTTTTTGGAGATGATTTCACCTCATCTAATTGTGTCAAGATTCAAAGAGTCAAAGCATTTTTTTGTTATGTGCACAGAAAGAAAAACAGATTTCTCTGTAAAATGAAATGTCAACTATTTCCACCAAGCTGGTTATGATAACATAATAAATCCGACCTATCCAACCCTATCAAAAAATCTAATTTTAGACATCAGAAATTTCATTTTCAGTAGGTATAATGACACAATGGTTACATGAACAATATGACTAGTCAAGAGTTTTAGATGTCGAATTTTATATCTTTGATGCAAGTACATACAATAAGTATGAAATCTAGTAATGAAGTGTGAAAATCATGTAATGGATATGTTCACTTAGTTACAATCCTTTACTTTAGGGCAAATTGAAGATTGTTATGATTCAGAAGTTTCATGCAGAATGAGAACTTACATTGTTTGTATCTTTACAATAGCTTCCAGTCAACTGTAATATTTTGGAAATGTTGGCTTTGCATTCAAACTCAGCAAAACAGAGTTGGTATATATTTCTATTGCCCTGTTTAAAGGAGCTGCCATATAAAATACGTAAATAAAAAAATTACATGTAAAATGCTGACAAAAGCCAAATCTTAATGTTGCTGCTCACATTGCATATTCCAGAAATGCAAATTTAAATTAAATTAGGATATGAGTTGTGTACAAAAGGTCAAACATTTTAAGTTAATCCTTTCATAAATTTGAACTTAGGTGCATTTAATATAAAATGTAATCATTTTAAAGTCAACCTTAAATTATATAGCATTTATTACTTTGATTTGATGGACAGGCTATGGCTGTTTAGGGTGAATGTTTTGCTTCTTATTTGATATATTTTATAGGCTCTTATAGAAATGTGCTGACTCTCCATTATTATGAGAAATCCATACGGCATGAATTAAAATATTTTTCCCTTGAGGACAGAGATGAAAGATAATTGTGTATTTTGAGTGCATAGCTAATTGAGGAAAAAGACCTTTAGCGATTTTTGCCCTTTTGCTGATGATCGAGAGAACCCCTGAGGGCCATTTCCAATTAACGCCAACTATGTAAACAAATACTGACATTAAGTTCATTATTAGACACCTTCTCTAGCATCTCATGATTAGCTCACTGCAATTTAATCTGCCATTCAGACTAATTATTTAGTAATTTTAAGACAGGTAGTCTTTATATATGTTTTAAAAACACACTGACATACAAAAGCAATGGCAAGTTTTATTTCTTTGTAAAAATGTATTTTCCTTAACAGAGGCCAAAAGTCTTCAGTGCATATATAATTTTCTACATTTCAAAACACATAAGCACTCATATGTTAAATTTATCAGCAAAGAAGACAAAATGCTCACTGAATATACTAAAAAGGAAAGTGTGCATACCATTTCGAAGAGGTGACGGCATTACGGCAAAGTTATGTACATAATTGTAAGGTCCAACACGGACTATTTCTCAATTGGATACTAAGTTACCACTAAAGGATTTCCCTGTGATCAAACGGTATTAATCTGATGATTTTTATCAGGTATATTCATAATATATTTCAAATCAACGGTCCATTAGCCCGACATCAATATACGAATTCAGATCTGTAAAACAAGAAAGATGTCATTGTTTCTAACTCAGATATTGAGTCAGTCTTCAGAAATATAACAAAGAAAAACAAATAACTAGAAGTATCTTGCTTTGCAAAGTTATATTTGAACAAGTTCAGTCTTTAGTAACAAAATGTATTAAATATGCTATAAAACGTGTATCTTCGGTTTCATGTTTATCCTAAGACTGCTCCCACAACAAGATCTCGTCATGCTGTAATTCAAAACCTGTGCGGATCATGGGATCACACTTTGAATTAGCTGTTCAATTAAGGCCAGAGGTGTGAGTTCCGGAGGACAGCTGTCTCTTGTGCTGTGACGATGGCGTTTGATAATGTCAGTGGAGTTTCTCTAGCTTGGCCTGCAGTGCCTTGAAGTTGCTGATGGTTTGTTGAAGGGTAGAGTTTGGGCTCATGGACTGCAACTCCACCAGGTACCCACAGATGTTGTCAAGGCACACGTTAGTGAATCGGCGCCTGAAACGGAGGGAAACATTGCTTTTAAACCAAGTTTAATTTGGATTTTTAATATTTTTTTAGAAAATTAGGGCTTTGAACATTAGTGGAGCCAATATGAGGATGAGACTTCATCATCTGAGTCGGCCAAATCACATCGTTATGTAAAGTTTCTTTGTCATGGCACAGAATCAACCCATGAAACTATTCGCTAATTTTTGGATGAGCTCAGCCTCCATATCAAATGTGAATTTTCCACACATAGGACTGTAGATTTCTTCACAGTTAGACAAGAGTAATAATTTAAGAGGGATAGACTTCCAGCGAGTGAGAATAGTTTTAGGGTTGACTCTAATAAATGTGAACAAATCCTTAAAAGAAAAAAAAAGGCCGTATTTCAAGTAGCTGACACGGAACAACCTCAGAGGAATCGTGTCAAAAATAAGCATCAAGCTTGTACAAAAATCACTGAGTGCTTCTGGTGTTTCATATATTTACGGAACATATCCTGAGCTGCTACTCTAGAGCTCTTGCCGACAGCCGTTATTGGTGTTTGCAGGATCAGGTAAAATGCTCCACCCATCTCAAAGACGACAGTGCGACCTAACATTGTGTTGTGGTCCAACTCATCATAGAATGCTTGATGCTTGAGCTCTCTGTGCCATCGAAAGAAAGGAGGGAGAAGGCCCATGAGCAGAAAAAAGCCCTGTACAAGAAGCTGAGGACCAACTGCCAGAAGAAAAATGCTGGAGAGCAAGTATTTTCCCATGCAGGTCGGGTGTTAAGGCTATGCAGGGCAACACAGCACTCGGAATCACTGGAGAGAGATGAAGGAGAGACATTTCCAACACCACAGACGTAGCCGAAACGGTGTCAAGATGTTTTTGGATGGAGTGGGCATATCTGTGGTTTGCTGCAGGTGCACAGGCTGGGGTCTGATCAACCCTGGTATCGTCATCCAGGTGAGGGTGTACGATATTCGTAAGCCCCGAAATACCCTATGACATGTCACTGATGATGTGCCCCATGGTAACATCATTAACTTATATCCGAAAGTATGGCGACTTTAACCATCTGATTATATCCGTTGTTAGCAGCATGAAACAGACTAAGACATGCGTTACCACAAAACAGCAAAAAGCCTTTTTCTGGCTCTTTTGATGCACTCCCTAGAGATACTGTTTTCTAAAATATTCTGTTTTCATCAACCATGTTTAGAAAATTGAACACATAATCCAACAGCACAATTACATTTAAGACAATTGAAAGCGTCTTACAATGGAATGTAAGAATGAGGTGATTTTACATAAGTAGTTTTCATAGCAGCGATACCAACCACCTCTACAGCTGTCACTATAGACCATTGACAGTGATTACCTGTCATATGTTGGTACTCTGGTGGGATCGCCAACGTATCCTGATAGAAGCACGTGGATACACTCCACCAAGTGGAGTGGCTTCTTCAGCCGCAGCCAACAGGGATCCTAGGGGCAAGAGGGAGAAGGCCAGAAACATTTGAATCCTCTCCCCCCCAACAAGCTGGAGATAATGCTTATAACAGTGGATGGCAATTTTTAAACAAAAACTTATACATAAATAATAAAAAGTGTTTTATCTGTACACGTGTTTTGAAGAGTTGGTCGTAGACCTCCAGAAGACGCGGCAACTGTACTCCAATCTCCTGCATGGTGGAGGTGACGAAACCCACATCCCAGTTCAACCTACAAACTTCCTGCTCTAGATACTTGACGAGGAACTCTGCAACCAAAGAACACATCTGTGTTTGGAATCATTGCAGACTCAGCTCTGAGTCTGACATAATTGATTCTGTGCATGTGTGTGTAATGTACCAAAGATGTATAAAAAAAACAATTATCTCCGCGGAGGAGACAGGTTTGAACAGGCTGGTTATAATGAGATGATAACTGGTTATAATGAGAGGATAAGTCATTACCAGTTCTACCCTGCAAACCAGCACCACAGAGGCATGCTGATGAGATAAATGATGCAAATGGGAAGACTAGTAATATCAGTGTAAGCAAAATAGCAAACAGGAAAGTTGAGTAAGAGGAAAACGTAATACAATAATTACAGGGGCTTATGAGTGCTTACCCAGAGGGAAATATCTTGGTGTTCCAGCGTAAATCTTTCCAAGTGAAACAAGTTTCAGATTGAGAGACCTCATCCTGTCCGCTGGACTCATGGCCACAGAGTCTCCGAATTCTAGACAGGACAAAAAAATAAACAATAACTGAAACTTAGATCAACTACAGAATGTGAAGGGTTTTTATATAAAATGATAGGGCGTTAGTTTTGACATTTAACTTGCCTTTCTCCATGATCTCCTGCCACAGTGAATGCACAAGAATCGGGTCAGAGTATCCTGCACAGTGAATGATGGCCAGCTTGCACTCTGACAGTTTGAAATGGTCAGCAAACTCCCCATACAGCTGCAAGAGGACAATATTCTGCATTTTAATACACCTTCCACCCACTGTTATTCATTATCCTCAACTCTTGAACACGATCCTCTGCTTATGTTACCTTGGTGATATCCATGAGCTCTGAGTCCAACTGAGAGATGACGTTTTTCACCGAGGGATGATGCGAGTACTGTCGGATAAGGGTCTCCTGAATCTGTACTTGGATGCGTACCAGCTAACAAGGAGAACAAAACACAAAAACCAAGTGGTTACAATTTTAGATTTAAAAGGAAGGCCGTCCTAATTTAAATCCTCTACTCAATGCGATGGTATTAACATTGATTAATATTCAATAATAGATGCACTCACACACAGTCCCTGAACACTTCATCGTCAGTCTAGTAGCTGTGCTCTATTTAACCAGTCAATTATGGGTGCATGTGCAAAGTTTAAGTCAAAAAATAGACAGGTAATTTTGGCTTCAGTTTGGATGACACAGAACAAAAAGAAGTAAAATGTAATCACTGCAGAAATACAATTTCAGCACCCAAAGGTAACACTGCTGATTTGTACGATCCCTTGCAAAATAATCACACTGATGTTGACGAATTGGCTCAAAGAGTGGAAGATCCAACCAGTGCCAAAGTGCTTCAAGAGTGCAGCTGTTAATGTTAATGAAGAAGCAGTGCTATCGCGAGATCAATTTCCCAAAAATGTGTTACCTCAAATGTTAAAAGACATGTCATGGTAGAGTAGCTGCGGACGAAAATCTATTCATTGAAATGCAGCCTCCTCCGCACGGTGGGAGACGGATTTGTTAGAGATTATACATATAGAGACATATATACATATTTAGAGAGAAATCTATACATAAATAGAGAGAAATATATACATACATATATACATATTAATGAAGAATGATATATATTCATATATATGTATACATATACATATATACATACATACATATATATAATATCCTATGCACAGAGCACAACATGACTTGCAACAACATAGGCCTCCAGACAACATACTTTCCTGATGAAAATACGTCAAAAATGATCACCCAGACCATTCCAAATATGCTTCATGTACATATTCTGCATCTGTTTAAGTGGCAAAAATGTCCCAGCTTTAATACCCAGTTTTAGAGAGCAAAACACAAATCGATGTTAATCAAAATCAAGGTAATAATTTAAATAATCACGATGACTGGAGTCATATTTGCCTGGCCAGCCCTATGATTAAAGACTTCTTTCACCACATATGTACCTCCATCTTTTCTTCCAGCTCATGAAGGAACTCTCCATCAGATGCCTGAGCTGAAATGCAGGAGGAGCTCTTAGCCGACAGAATGGCACGGGCGATATATTCCAGACGATGCTTCAGAGAGATCTCACTGCTACAAAATCGTAGAATGAACAAAAAGGTACTTTGTTATTACAAGGTGTTAACCAAAACAATAGAAAATTAAAGGGTCCAGAATTAAATGTTCAAACCTGTGCATATCAGCAAGACGCGCCAGTACATGAGCTGCTTTGCCAAAGTTACGGTTCTTCTCATAGTAGCGCCACAAAAGGTCCATGTTGTGCACTTTACTTTGGTCCTGTTTGATCATGTGCATCAGATGTTCCTCCAGATATGGCGAGTTCACCTCCACAACAGAAAACAAGTCATACAAAATCAATGCTGATAAACATGCTCACTTTCAATATCACACGGCTATAAAGGACATACAATAATACGATAAGAATCCAGGTGAAGTGTTAATTACATAAAATATGGTGTGTTTGGACAGTAACCTGAAATTATTAGACATTTATGTAATATTTATTTAGTCTGACTTTTTCGTGTTTACCTGTGCTTTAATCTCATTAGAAACACACCAACCAACAGGAATGGGTTAAGTACCTTCTCATTACAACAGATAATGTTACAGCTAGGTACCTGTCTGTAGTTGCACAAATGTATTTCAACTGTAAAGAAATTTGTCCCATACCTGTTTTAGCACTGGCATTATTTTAAAGGAGCAAAGGAGAAGCAGGACTAGAGTGGTCACAATTATGAGATTTTAGCTGACAATGGTTATTCAAGTAATGCGATTAACGATTAAATTGTCCTTCCTTTTCAATCATAGCATTTCATTGGCATTTCTTTGGCTAGGGTTGCAAGAGCGTCTCTGTGTGTGCGCACAGGGTAAGTGAGGGAGGGACAGAGAGCGGACCGGACTACTGAGAGCAGCAGATGAGAGTTTTCTATCCTAAAAAGTGACATCATTTGATCAGCAGGGCACAGTTGTCATTAAATAAAGCCTGCAGCTTCTCAGGGCCGAGTGCACTCTCCGGTGTGCTGTTTTATTACTGATGCAAAAGTTCCAGAGCAAGAAACTTCTGCCCTGGAGGAAATAAATAAATATATCACTTGTTCCCTGAACATGGACTGGAACTAGAACAGGAGGAGGCTAACAATTCATAACACTGTCTGTTAATGTACGCCATCTGATGCTTTCATGTTTATATTGTTGTTTAAAAGCTTCAGTAATCCCTAATATTCTGGATGTACCTGATGCTGCGGCTATATGTCCAGGTTTGGCAAACAGAGGGATGGTGGGTCAGGAGAGGTTTCTTTTAGATTTGTGGTAATAGGGGATTTGTCCGCTACTGGTTTGCTGTACATTTGGCAAACTGCCTCCTAAAAGTTAATAGTCTTTCCTTTTACGTTACGGCTTAAAAACAAAATGTGTCCATAGAAACGTTGTTGTGTTTGGCTTGGCCACTAAACGTTCACGTCAAAGATGGCCTCGTCAAAGAAATTGGCAAAAATGAATATGTCAATATATACCAACATAAAAAGAACCACATTAAAATGCAGATTCTTAAATAAAAACAGTTAAAACAACGTAACATATACACTACCTCTAGGAGCTTGTCAGTCAGATCAGCCTGAATCAGCCAGTTATACAAGGCGATGTGAAACAGCTCATCCTGAGACCGCTGGGCCAGACCAAGAATTTGTTCAAACTGCAAGTGAACGTGATTCCATTAATAAGGAAGAGCATGTCTGCCGTCATGGCAAAAAAAAAGAAATAAAAGTAATCGACTTTCCCCTTCCTACTCACATGAGCTGTAGCTTCTTCGTTACTTAGCATGTTGGGGTCGGAGGTCATAACAGGAGGCCCAGGCTGCTTAGGGACGCTGGGGGACTGAGGGGCAGCTTTGCTCTGGTTCACCAGCTCCTGCATGGTGTCTGTGATGCATTTGTAACATAAAAGTCTAGAGTTGAGAGTGGAGGTGTGAGAAATAATGGTGACATAAGGGTCGAATAGCGAATGATTGACTGATCTGCGAACAACAGCTCTTGTGTTACCTCTCCTGGAATGCTAGCTGTCCTGTTTGGTCCTCTTCAGGCTCTCCATTCTTGTAGAAATGGGGCCCCAGTCTCTGTGGATCCTTCTTGTCTGCTGCTGTGAGGCACAGCTCCAGGACTCCCTCGTAGAAACGTACTGAGACAGTTTAAACAGCATTAAAACTGGAACGATATCTAACATTTCAAGGACAACAATTACAGAAAAGAGGGGGATCTTAAATGACCCTACCTTGCCTGTACTGAGAACAGACCAGCGGCAGGTCGGTGTGTTGGCTGATTTGCTGATAGAGCCGCAGAGACTCCCTCAGGGTTCTCTCTTTATCTGCTTTATTCTGAATCTGCTTGGAGCTCTGCAGCAACTCATTGGCCTAAATAAGAGGGAAAGTTACAATCATTATTAAGACACATAAATCAATGTGGGTGGATCAAAACCTCTTAATAACCTCCAATTATCTTGATGATTGCAAGAAATGAGGAAGAATCAGAAGCATCTATTACCCAACCCTTCAAGGCAGCATTATTTACTAAACCATTCAAGTTATTGGGTAGCCCCTGTACCTTTGAGCAAACACTGTCGTCACTGCTGTACAGCAGAGGACAGATGTCCCGCAAGTGATTGCTGATGGCCTCCACAGACGCATTATCTTTGATGTAGACATTAATGAGTGCTGTAATGAGTGCTCCAGACAGTTCCTTTCCCTGAATCACAACATCCTTAAAACTTGCTCCTTTCATTTGCTCCTGGAACTCCTGCAAAGAGAAACAAGAATCTATTGTAGACGACATATGTCCCCCCCAGAATGGATTGAATTAATTTTTTCCTCAAAATTCTACACACAATACCCCATAATGACAAAGTGAAAAAAAGTTTGTTTGAAATTTTTGCAAATGTATTAAAAATAAAGAACGAAAATATAACATGTACATAAGTTTTCACAGCCTTTGCTCAATATTTTGTTGAAGAACTTTTCGCACCAATTACAGCCTCAAGTCGTTTTGAGTATGATGCTACAAATTTGGCACACCTATTTTTGGGCAGTTTCTCCCATTCTTCTTTGCAAGACCTCTCAAACTCCATCAGGTTGGAATGGGGAGCGTCGGTGCACAGCCATTTTCAGATTTCTCCAGAGATGTTCAATCGGGTTCAAGTCTGGGCTCTGGCTGGGCCACTCAAGGACATTCAGAGTTGTCCCGTAGCCACTCCTTTGTTATCTCAGCTATGTGCTTAGGGTTGCCGTCCTGTTGGAAGATGAACAGTCGCCCAAGCCTGAGGTCCAAAGCGCTGTGGAGCTGGTTTTCATCAAGGATGTCTATGTACATTGCTGCATTCATTTTTCCCTTGGTCCAGACTAGTTTTCCAGCTGAAAAACATCCTCACAGCATGCTGCTGCCACCACCATGCTTCACTGTAGGGATGGCATTGGCCAGGTAATGAGTGGTGTCTGCTTTCCTCCAGACAAGATGCTTGGCATTCAGGCCAGAGTTCAATCTTTGTTTCATCAAAGCTGAGAATTTTTTTATCATGGTCTGTAGTCCTTCAGGGGCCTTTTGGCAAACTCCAGACGAGCTGTCAGGTGCCTTTTACTGAGGAGTGGCTTCCATCTGGCCACTCTACCATGCCTGCTTCTATGCTGTAGAAATTTTTTTGTACCCTTCCCCAGATCTCTGCCTCAATACAATCCTGTATCGGAGGTCCACAGACAATTCCTTGGCCTTCCTGGCTTGGTTTGTGCTCTGACATGCACTGTCAACTGTGGGACCTTATATATACAGGTGTGTGCCTTTCGCAATCCTGTCCAATGAACAGAATTTACCACAGGCGGACTCCCAAGTTGTAGAAACATCTCAAGGATGATCAGTGGAAACAGGATGCACCTGAGCTCAATTTTGAGTGTCATGACAAAAGCTGTGAATATTTATTTACATGTTATATTTTTGTTCTTTATTTTTAATACATTTGCAAAAATTTCAAACAAACTTTTTTCACTTTTCCATATGGGGTATTGTGTTTAGAATTTTTAGAGAACAAATAAATTGAATCCATTTTGGAATAAGGCTGTAACATAACAAAATGTGGAAAATGTGGAAAAAGTGAAGCGCTGTGAATACTTTCTGGACGCACTGTACTATGGACAAGAACCTGTGGATTACCTCAAAATTTCAATGAAAACCAAAATTTTATGGAAAGTTCAAAATGTTAAAGGCACTCCGGCTTATCATACTTAATACATGCATTAAGTTCGGGGATTGCTTATATTAATAACCCCCAGGGATTATTCAAAGGGATAAAAACGAAATGGGGAAGATTTGTTTCTTTGAAAAGCTAAAGGTACAAAATCCAGGAATGTGGATGAAGGCTGTAGTGATGACGCATAAACATCTGCGTGTGTCATACACGCACAGACTTTGTGCTCACATGTACCTTTGGCAGCTCAGACATAATGAGGCTGAACTGATGATCACAGAGAAGCTTCCAGAGGGCCAGTGTTTGATAGGAGCGATGCACTGATTGCTGGATGCCTTGCAGGGATACTTTCTCATAGACCTGAGCCTTGGCTAAATGAAGAAATAAAATGAGACAAGAGATAAAAGGATTCGAAGGAATAGGTCCATCAGTGATGGGGTTGAAAGTTTATCACATAGTTTCACGCTTTCACTCAATAACACTGATATTTAATGTATAACTTCCCATGATCTCAGAACCTACTGTGATATTTTCTCTGAAGCTCCTGCTGGACCTGCTGAGAGCTAACACCATCGGGTCGCATAAATCCCAACAGTCTTTGCTGCAGGTTGGCAGGGGAGCTGAAACTAGACAAGGAAA
This sequence comes from Lophius piscatorius, assembly GCA_009660295.1. NCBI lineage: Eukaryota > Metazoa > Chordata > Actinopteri > Lophiiformes > Lophiidae > Lophius > Lophius piscatorius. The sequence continues at coordinate 95,389 of VRLP01001879.1, forward strand.
AAAAGAGATGTTATTTCAGGAAGGATATGAAACAAAAAGTATTTTTCCAAAGTTTTTTTGAGTTCTTGATTCTCTTTATGGAAGGTTCAACTTTTATTCATGTAATACGTCAATGTCTTATAAGTATGTACTGTGTAACATGTGATAATTAAAGACTATTATTAATTGACAAATATCAATTTGTAAACCTTTAATTGAAGCCAGCGGTTTTAGGGTAAGCAGTGTGCCAATGTGTTTGAGAAGTAGCCACACAATGTGTGGCTTCAACAATTTTATTATATTCATGCAAGAGCAACCAAGCAGTGAAGGAAACCAACCTTGCAGCACCTAGAGAGGATGGACTGAACTGGGAGTTTTTATCAAGGAACTCCCGCAAACCAAAGAGCTCCAGAAGTACTGACTCCAGATCAAACACACCAACACTGCTTTCCAGCTGCAAGGATAGCAGTTTACAATTAATCTTATCTTGATCTCTCCTTGCTTAACACTCGTCGTGTCAATCAGGTGCAAATATATTACTTACAATACTGGCAGTCTGATTTCCTTTGCTTATGATTTTCTCAACAGCAAGGCTGCCATCCCAGATATTTCTGTCAGAGGAAGGTAAGCAGGGAAGGGGAGGGGAAATTATTATGTTGGAAGACATTACCACCACACACAATAGCATCCACACCTCGGACTTAAATTAGTTCTTAGGGAGAAAACAGATTTAAATTATATTAGTGTGACACATTTTTTAATTACCCAAGAATGCGAGCAAAGTAGATACAGATGCCGTTGTGCTTCCCTGAGAAAATAACCTCTGGGCCAGCTTGCATGGGTGTGATGGGAGCAGACCCGCACTGCATTGATAGAAAAGGTGTGGCAAAAGTTGGCGGCACAATGCCTGAGGAGGAAAACAAAAAAGATGTTGGTTTATACATGTTCATACATTTTAGGATACAACCAAATGTGCTAGTTGATTTGTTTTTCTTTATTTTTGCACAGCAATTTAAACTACAAATATTTCAATCTGGATAATTTTCTGTCCATGCTGTCCCATTTTGTTAATGCAACACAGAACAAGAGAACAGAACATAATTTTATACAGTTTGGGAGAGCTTCAGTGCACGGTGTAGAGAATCTACATAAAGCAATGACAATATCACCATGGAGGATGTCATAAAAAACAAAAAATAACAGTAGAAGATAGAATTGAAATCTTAATAATCATAAATGGAAATGGTAAATGGACTGTAATTGTATAGCGCTTCACTAGCATGCTCAACCACTCAAAGCGCCTTACATTGTGAGCCAGCATTAACCTTTTCGCACAAACGTTCATACAGTGATTATAGAGGCTGTCGCACTAGGCGCCACATGCTCATCAGGAGTGGTAACTATTCACGCACCCATGGAACAGCCATTGGGAAAAACCAGGGGTTCAGTATCTTGCTAAAGGACAGTTCGACATGACCGCAGTGGCCAGGGTTCCGATAAGTGGAAAACCGCTCTACCAACTGAGCAACCGTCAATCATAGGACTAACATATTCAGTCTTCGTAATTCTCAACAGGCCAGGTGAACAGTAGTCAACGGTTACCTGGTGCTGGAGAGCTCATCACGGGTCCTACAGTACTGGGAGATGCCATTGCTACAGGAAATCTCATTTGCGCCTCTCCCCCATATCTGATCATGACAATACAGAAATGATTTTAGTTAGTGTACAGTTTACAGTTGAAGTATGTAAAATATGTACATGAATATCATCTAGTAATATAATAATAGTAATATAATATCAACTATACCCGCAATAAATAACATGATGTAAGAATTCGATAAACTTAGTATCTCACAAGACATGTTAATGTGTGAGACGCCATCTTGAGTCGGGTTTGGTATGTGTTAGAGTGTGGATACACCACCGAAGTCTGACAAAGTCATTACAATGCCAATATCAGTAAATAGGGTAAATAGACAAGCGGTAACTATGGAAACAACAGCTGTGCAACGGCATGAAAACCCAGCGCTTTGGCTAAAATTAACTGTTGCAGTTTAATGGGTTTAGAAATAAACAAGAGACGGTCTGCTGGGTCTCGGCCGGGCCTGTTCGCCTACAAACACATATACACACACATTATACTAGCAATGAGATCCAATGTAAAACAAGTGGAGATGTATAGCTCTCAGAAGAAACATGTCAGCCATATCATTATACTTAAACCAACGAGAACTGAAGTGAACAACATTAATTATCTGATCATTGTCGAATCTGTCAGTGGTTGGATTCAGCAGCACATGAACATTTTGGCGGATTGGTGTAGATGTAACATACACAAGCCTGCCTACCTAAACACACCTCTGGATGTAAAACAACATTGCGCCACAAACATTACTTACATTTGAGCATAAAACAGACACAAGTTTGTGCACACTTTGTGGATTTGCACAAAATCTGATATGTGATATCTCTAGTATCAACAGTTATATCTGCTACCTGAAGAAAGCTCTGGTGGCCCATTGTGAAACTTCTCGGTCACAAGCAGCACTAGAACACGCCAGGATCAGTGCTGTGGCAGAAGCCTGTTCCTCCTGGGTACAAGAAATTTACAAGTTGTTTGTGTCGAATGCACTGGCATACACACGATACTGGGAAAAATATTAAGACAATTAATATTGTGCTTTGTACCCTGTGCAGCTTGAAGAAGCGCTCAACCTCTTCGCTTTCTCCTCCAGCGGAGCTCACCAGCAAGTGACGGAGCTGGTCGACTGGCCGCAGTTTTTGGAAGATGTGACTCCCCTACGAGACAGCATCAAGGAGACAACACAGCTCGCTAAATTAATACATGGTTTTTCAAACTATATCAGGATTGAGTACTATATAAGCGGCATAATGAGGCATTACTGCAGTTTTAACCTTTGCAGAGAGAAGGACAAACTTTTGCGGTGGGATATTGTGCTGCTGGACCACCACCGGTGAATCGGTGATGGGGATCTGTTCCTTATTCAGAGGAGTTGGAATCTTGGTTGGCCTCTCCCCATTAACGGCACACAGAGCCCAAGAGTGCCCATCTACATTAGACATCATCTGCAACAGAACACAGTAGAAACTGATGTGGGGTTTCTAACCGGCGTATACACAAGCATCTTTAGAGAGGAGCAACCAAAGGCAGAGAGACACTTTAACTGAGGTCTAAACCCATAGTCCAATTGTTATAGGGTGCCCTCCAGAATTATTCATAACCTTTAAAACAATTTGTAAAATGAGAGTTTTCTCTGTGTGTGCCACAGGTATTGCTACCTCTCAGAAATCCTGTGATTAAATGTTAAGTGACACACATTTCCAGTCCTATTTTTTTTTTTAGGTTCACCTGTATGAGTAGGAACGATGATTTCCTGTTTTACTGGGGTTTAAATATGAAGTGACAACGTCATTCTCTTTGCTATTCTTCACAACGGCAAGACTGGAGAAAACAGCAACGCTGTGCAAAGTTGTAGATATGCACAAATCTGGCCATGGGAACAATAAAAAATCTCTCAAAAGTTCATAATGCCAGCTTCAACAGTTAAATCAATAATTAAGAGGTTAAAAGAGACTGGAGTTGTTAAAAATTAGCCTGGAGGTGTCTACAAAATGACACCACATACTGTAAGGCGGATGATTTCACTGGCAAAATACTCTTCCACTGATAACAGCTAGATAAATTGCAGAGGTCAGTTGAATTTTGGGGTCATAAAGGCATTGTGTGTGGGTGACCGCCTCTGCTGCATCTTGTTAAAAGGCATGGTTCCATGAACTCCATCAGATATTGGATGAACACCTAAAAGCCTCTGTCAGGACGTTTGAAGCGGGGCCTGGTTGGACCTTCCAGAAGGACAATGATGTGAATGAAGCAAACTTTAAGATCAATCCATGAATGGTTCAGAGATCCTAAAATATAGGTTTTGGCCATGGCCATTCCAGTCACCTGACCTAAACCTACAGAACATCTGTAGGTTTTGCTGAAGAGGAGAATCCACAAGTATCCGCCTCTGAATCTAACGAAGTTGGAGAGTTTCTGAATGAAGGAATGGTTTCAGATCTTCTCTGTGTGTTTTTAAACTTTATCACACGCTACATATGGAGATTCAGTGCTGGCAAACAGGGGCTGCAAAAAATACTAATTGCAGGGTGTGCCAATAATCGTGGCACATGTTTTAAAGAAAAATACTTGTTTTATGTTAAGAATGTAATGAGTTTTTACTTATTTTGTTACTTGAGTTAGCGGCTAGATTTTTGTGAATAATAGCATTTCATTTTTGCATCTCATTTTACACTTGTTTTTCAAAAGGGTACTAATAATTTAAATTGGAAAAGACCCTTTATGTTTTTATGTCCTAACCTGAGTCTCCATTAAGGGTTTCTTGAAGGGAAAGGAGTCATGGTTGATGCACCATAAAATGTCACTGTCCTCGGTCTCAGAAGCAGCCATTAAAAGAACACCTGCAGGAATTAAAAAAATATATATATATTTTTGCCGACATAAACTGAGCTGATAAGTTATAAAAAGTTAAATGATAGCCAAGAGAACAGTTGTACCTCTGCTGTGTAGTGCTTTATGGACCTTTGCAGGTTTCTGCAGTGTAGAAGATGCAGAAAACCCTGGTGGAAGGCGAACATGCACCAAAGCTAGTAGGCTTGGTCGAACTGCCACATTCTTCTGGTGTGCAGGGGCAAAAGGTGACGTACTAAAGTAGAGACGCACCCCTACAGAAGAAATAAAATATACAGGCATATATATAGTATTAACATTCCATGTTACTATAGATGTATCCTATTATCTTCTTCACTTTCACCAGGGTCCTACAATAATTACCTGCATGAGTGACAGCGAGCAGGTGACAGTCCGAGGACTCCGATCGGTCTATCACAGAGATCTGGACAATAGGTTTGAAGACAGAACGATCGATTGTCCTACAAATGTAAAAGTTTCATTAGAGAAGAAAAAAATACTTGAGATGACAGAAAATTAATGAGAAGGAATATGCTTCAGAGAAGTCTATTTAAGGTTCAACAAATCTAGACATACCTGGCTATGTTTCCAGCAGCAGCAACAATGGAGCTCTGTGACATGGTAGCAACACGACTCATTCCTTGCCCATCGGCACCGAGATCATACACCTGTTATGGAAACCAAAACCAAATTGCCCATTATTTCAGCAAAATAACAGATTTATAGTTACTCAACTGGCCAGAAACGGCCATACAGGTTATAACTTGGCATGAAATAATCAAAACATTATACCTGCAGAACATCTTTTTCAGAACGTGTGAATACTATATTACGGGAGTTATCAATAGCAATCTGCACAATGGGGTCTGTGGGAAACAAGCACAAAAGATTAAAGTTGAAAGAGATTATGGACATATTTTGCCCCACATGGAAATGTGACCCTCTCCTTACCATCTTCAGAGAAGGAGAACTGGAGCACAGAGGGGATTAGGAAGGACAGAGAGCTTTTGGAGTGGTTGATTTTTCTACAGCGCTGGCTCAGCCAACCTGCCTCAGCCTGGTAAGCTATCTCGTAGAGGCATCCGTCCTTTCCTGCCATAAAGATACGTCCCAGGTCTGTGGCAGTGATGGATAGGATGTAGGTGTTATCTGTAGGGATTGAGAAGAGGGGGTCCGGTAGCAGCTGCATTCCACCGGACATGCTGTCATTCAACGCTGCAACAAAAGCAAAAGATACAAACATGAGTCGGATAAACCACTACACATCGAAGTATAGTAACTTGGAATGCCACAAAAGCCAGTGCCTTCATACCAGCTTGCTTATTCATTTCTATATTAAAGGTGATCTTTTAAGATACTGGATGTGATTCTTAAAGCAATAAATTTGAAAACAGATGCATGATGACAATATTAGCATCTACATAATAACATTCTACAGGATAAATTCAGATGCAGTGTCATTGGGAAAGCTGTAGGAAGAACTCACCAGCCTGGCTCTTGGGGAAGCTCAACCCGAGAATCACTACATCCACAGAAGTGGCCAATACTAAGAGGTAGTGAATGTGCGGCTGTAAGATTCCTGAGGAAAAACACAACTCATTAATATTACCTTTTTTTTTTTTTTTAAAGGGTGCAGTGTGTAAAATTTAGGCACCCTGGGGTTGAAGATCCAGATAGCAACCTATTGCATCTCAGCTCATCCTTCCTTATCCAAGAATCAAATGTGGCCTTCAAGGGTCAAAATTATGTCATCGTTTGCAACTCTATCAAGTAGCCTGTCAAGTGATTCCTTTCTTTAAAACTCAAGGCCAGAGTTGCAAGTCAACATCGCCCTTGAACCTTTCTTAGTCACCTGGAGCCCTGTCATGCCGTGCTGCCAGAGAAAATGCATCTGGTAAAGCCAACACCACCGGGTGAGCCATTCAGCCATGGCTCAGCTGGATGGTTCCTCGGCGCTAATATACGCACCGATACCCCATACCGAAAGACCCAACATCCCCATGGAGCTGAGGTGGTGGAAGAAGGGATACAGAGCCTGAGTCTGGCGGCAGATGAGGAGGAGACGGTATAAACCGTGCATATAGTGTCTCTCATTATGGGGATTGTTCGATCTCTCCCAAATAAGATGGAGGCACTAACACCGCTGACCCAGCTACGGGCGAAGTATCGCGAGTGCAGCATGATGTGCCTTACAGAGATGTGGCAGAATTATCTCACACCGGACACCGGATTCATTCAGTTGATTGGACTGATTTCATCTTGTCAGAGTAAACCTGAGAGCGGGGTATAGTTTTGTTTATTAACAGTCGATGCTGCAACACTGGACACATCACTTTGAAGGTACAGCGTTGCACGAGGGACGTTGAAAAGCTAGCAGCTGTTCAGCCATATTACCTTCCAAGAGAGTGCATGCACGTGATCGTGGTCGGAGTGTTAAGGCTCTGGAGAGGCTGCAGCTGCCTGTGAGGCAATTCACACGCTGGTGTTTAAGCTGTAAGCTGCTCACCCATAGTCACTTTCCATCATCTCTGGGGATTTCAATAAACTTTCCCTGCCTTCCACTCTCCCAACTTTCATTCGGTACGTCACGTGCCACACCAGGGACAATGAGACACTGGACATTCTGTATACCAACACCAAGGAGATATAGAATTTATCTCCCCTCCCCCAGCTTTGTCACTCAGATCACAATCTGGTTCACTTCCTCCCAGTCTACAAAACCCACTGTGAAGAAACACCCGCCAATAAAGACAACCTTGAGGATGTGGACAGAAGAGGATAATGTGAGGGATTAAGGGACTTTTTGCATCCACGGACTGGATTGTGCTCTGTGCTCCACATGGAGAGGACGTTGATGGTCTCACTCAATACATCGCTGACTGAATCAACCTTTGTATGGAAAACACTGTACCAGCCAGAACAGTAGAGTTTTCCAAACAATAAACACCCCAGATATAAAGGCAAAGCAAAGCCAGTAGGAGAGGTCCCGAATCTGGTGACCGCAGGTAGGCTGATGAGCTCAATTTATATTTTGATAGCTTTGATTCGTTTGAACCATATCTCCTCCCGGGGAGCGATAACTCCAACCCGGCAGCCGTCCGTGGCCCTTCCAGTTTATTTCAGCGGTGGAACTGGAGGGATTTCGCCACAAAGAGCCCTCGTTGCCCCATCATATTTCCTCTGCGGTGGGGCAACACAAATGCCTCCAGTCGGCTTAGGAAAAATTCCGGTATAAAAACAGAACGCGTAATGCCACCTATCCCATCCCGCTAGATGCAACCAAATCTTACACACTGTACCTTTAACTTATTCATCTTCTTCTTCATTGTGTTTTAGAGGCAAATCCTCATTGTATGTAGGCCACTCAATCTTAAAAATGCGAAAAGCCCTGTCGAAGCCAGAGTTTGGTTTGTCCATTCAAATACTGTACAAACATGGCAGCTTAATGGAAGAGGACCCACTACCTCTGTAGATAAAAAGGGCTATTTCTAAGCTGAACTTTTAAAACAAATAAGAACAGACTTGAACTGCACATACCTGATTTTGGTTTTACAAGGCCCACTGCCAGAATGGTTTCAATAAGGCCATCAAAATAGGCCACATCGCCTCTGTAAAGATCATATTAGGAAGAAAGTGAATAACAATTTTTAACTCTGGAATTATCATTCATAGAATATTGAAGACGAATGTTGTTAGTGTTAGTTAGACTTAGTCTCACATATGATAAATATCCTTACCCGTCTTCATAATTCCACATAAAGATGTCATTGTCAATGGTGAGCCAGGCTCGACAGATCTCAGGAAAAACTCCCATCATGCAGTTACATTGCATATCTATGAAATGTTTAAGTTGAAAATCTTACTGAACTTAGAAGCAACCATGTTGAAATATGTTTGATGGAAACCCATCAACAAGCATTTGATTATCTTATCCTGAATGACAAATAGGATACGGCTGAACCGCTCCACTAATTCAGGCGGAAGGGGGACTCTGCGAGCTGCATTTAGCTCCGGGAGGTTAGGCACACTGAGAAGACCTGGTCCCTGCAGAGGGTAGTCCATGTCCGACACGCCGGAGAGGGAAGGCATATCTGTCGAAGAAATTAACAACAATAATTGAAATTATGCACTGTTCCTATGTCATATTAAGGATCTCAATCCTTACGTATTGTATGCAATGTAATGTCAATTCCATCATAGAAAAAGTAATAAACTAAGTGGGACATATTTTGGTACATGTTCATCCATGAATTTAAATATGTTTACAATATAGACCATCTTTATTTTTCTCATGCTTCCAAAGCTGTGCCTTAAGTCGCGTTTCCCAACGTTATCCCTTTCACAAATATCTTCTCACTTGAGGATTTAATTCACTTCTCGTTTTTTGAGCAATGGAAATTACTTTTATATATTGTAGTGTTGTTCTCAAGCAAATGGCTGTCATTTTTTACAAGCTTTAGGTGTCTCGTACGGCCCTCTCCTTCTGCTTTTAGCTATGACGATGACCAATGAGACAAAGAAGTGCTCATAGTTCTATAGTCAACCTCTGGGGCCATTCTGAGTATACAATATGGGTATTCATGGTATACTGCATTGTACATACCTTTAGAAACATAAATACACTTGTGCAGTCACACTGGCAAGATTGAATATGGAAGAATGCAATTCATTCCATGCCATGGAAAGTTCCAAATTTATCTCTCTTAGACTAGAAAAATGCTACACACACATTATGTATAAAGACTCAATGTTCAATATATATATATTGTATAAGATTGCACAGGTCTTAACAATGAATACAACATGCCTGTCAATCTAACTGGTTGTATTTGTATCTTCCTTATTTGACATTTGAGTGACATACTGGTATATTAAAAGTTTCTTGTTAAAGCTCAAAAATGAAAAAAGTCAAATTTTAGATCTACAGCCAATTAATGTTTTATATAAACCATATTAATATATTTTGTCCAGGAATGACAACCATATTTTGATATGGTTAAGAGTAAACAGACACCCTCGACTTTGACAGCTACTGCGTGGTCTTTCTCTGCTCGATCTCTGGATTTCTTACTGTGAGAGGGGACACTGAGCAGTTCTGATAAGTCTGGAAAGCAGCGATCCTCTTGCAGGTGTCTGTCAATCAGACGGCCAGAGTTGACCAGCGCTTCTGCGAGCGCAGCTGCGGGGCTGCTGGGTCCCGCGCTGGACGGCATAGCTGCGAGGCCACCGCTAACTTATCTACAGACAAGAGTACAATACATTTTAAACGTCACGAAAAAGGTATTAATTGTTGAAGCATAATGAAAATCTCCAACGTTAATTGTATGTGTAATCTTCCCTTTTGTTAGCTAGTGTAGCAGGCTAGTCATAGTACAACAGTCAGTTAGCTGACAGCTAGCATTAACCCTGCTATCTGAGTGTGTTTAGCTGTAGTCTACCGAGGTTTACCTGACAGAAAAGATTTGACCTGATGCGTGGTTTGGCCTGCAAAGAAGTTATTTCATCAACTAATAGGTTTTGATTTTACAAATACATCAAATACGATACTCATTGAGCAGCCCGCCAACCTCATGCACGGCGGCAGACGTAAAACGTTACGTTTTTGCGGCGAATCATGATCTTCTTCTTCTTCGTGTGGATAATTGTCTGGGGACCGGAAAACTTGTTGTGCTGTGCTGCCACTCAGCGGTCAGTGGAATTATTAGGCTTCACTGCTTATGTTTGTAGGACCGTTTAGATATTTTGGAAGGCACTTTGCGCTGAAGTTAGTAAAGCCAGAGGTGAACCATTGCCTGAAAATCATCTGTTGATGTTTGCTCAGAATCTTTCCTTACATAACACCAAGAAGTTATCAAATCCATTTTTTGATGGATCACAAGTCTAAACTGGAAAAAATGAATCTTGAAAAGAAGGAATATAATAAGTATTTATTTCCCTTTTGATTCATGTCAGTGTTGTGCTGGATTTAAATACTTAAATTACCATTTTTTCATTATTTTTTGTTCCCTGCTATTTGCCTGTTGTCATATATTTTAGGAAATTAACTTAAAGCTTACAAAAGTCTAAATTGTAAGATGTTCTATTCAACCCGAAATAAGTAGCAAATCATTAAAAATAATAGTGAAATAGAATCTCCAGTTCCCAGGAGAATATATCATCTTGTTTGCCTTGACTGTTCAAATCCTCAACAAATACTGTCTATATACTGTGACTAGTACCTGCTGGACCACCTCAGTGAGAAGGTTTAAAATCAGGATGAGAAGCTTATCTGGGAGATTAAAATAAGAGGAAATTCTTCTATCAGAATGTGAGGCTGCGTCTTCGCATCTTAGCATCTTAGACTTTTCTTCGAAGCTGAAGAAAAGTCAACAAATAAAAGTCTTGCATGAGAGCTGGGTTTTTCTAGGTGCTTGTATACAGTGTCCAGAATAAAAAGTTTTGCATCCTCCACACCTTTATGTGGCTGATGGGCGATTGCCAAGGATCCAGCTTTCTGTCTGTATAAGATGCCGTAATATTTTTTTAAATCTTCTCAAAATTTTTCATCACACATAAGTGCAACAGGTGTGAACTCATTTAGTTCTTTGGAATTTTTTGATTACAGAATAGGTATGATGCTTCCCTTTCCAGATGTCCGGGGAAAACTCCACAGCACAGTAATGCAAATTACGCCCACAGATAACATCAGGACCTGCAACTTCCCATAGCTTAATCCTCTTAAATAAGGTTATGACGCATTCCTGAGATTTCACGACTCCATTTAGAGGCTCAAAAGACTTTTTAGATAGAGAGATATTTTCTGAGAAATCAGACGTTTTAACGCAGGAAAGAAAGAGTTAAGTGTGTTAGGCACACTTATGGATATTCTGGTCTCATTAGTTCTTTATACAGAACATAAAATCTTGACCACCAATCTCAATGTTTCTTCTGAAACTAAAACACCCTTAAGATTCGATATCCAGCTCAACGGTTTGGTTGAGCTAAGTCTGAGTTTCTATTTCTTATTGTAAAATATGACTGAACCTGATTTTAATCTGACTCAGTGGCACCATGTATATGCAGAAGGGTAAGGGGCCAAGGATAGAGCCCTGGGGGGGCTCACCAGTCTTTATTATTTTTCACAATAAAGCCTGTGAGAACTAACTAAACATAATTATGTAATCGCTACAACCAAATAAGTTTAATAAGGGTCAAATAGTTTTCTATAAACATGCTTTGCCAAAACTAACAAGCTAATCTGATTAAAGTTGACTATTTTCCATGAAATGCAAAATTTCATTTTGTATTTCATGAAATCATTTTATAAGTCTGATTATTTTCTTTTTCTGTTTAAAAACTTTCTTAACAGGAAAGGATTTTTTTTTTGTCATTTTAAAGAAAATTTAGTGTCTAAAATATTAAATAAATAAATTTCCCAAATAAATAAAAAAAATGAAATGAAATACATTTCATTTATTTATTTTGGTGAGGACATTAGAGGGGAGGCCGACTGAGTCAACCAACAGCCATCCGCTGATCCAGAAAAATGACTACTTCCTTCCAAGTGTATCCGATTCTTTCTTTGGAACAAACCCCTTGCACAGCGTTTTTAAAGTTTTTATACTTAGGATACTTTCGTGTGTTTGTTCCTAAAGATTCAAAGTGTATTTATTTGTCGAACCTATATTATTAAAAATACCGCTTGGCAAGATGTCCAATGTTCCTCATTTCCCCACGAATGCGTATCCTAAAACTACAAGTTTATTCATGTAAAATGACGACTTTAATCTCGTTATCTCCATTTTATTTTATATTTATTAATTTATTGAATTTGTCAATGGAGTCCTAACATTCCGTAGCACAAAAGAGACCTGTTTTGGACAACTTTTACCTTCACTCTGAAAATGACCTATATCACAAAGATGGGATCGAATACAGCATGTTGTGATGGTGTGCAGCGAACAACGTGTCCATCCAGGCATGTTCTGTAACCGCTTATCATTTTGTGGGTCGCGGGGTGCATGACCCGCTCCCAGTTGAAATTGGTCGAAAGGGGAACAAGTCGCCAGTTCATCACAAGCGTGAAAGATAAAAATACACGACTCCTGAATTACCCAAAGACACATTTCCTGTGACGTCACATGAGCGCGCTGGGGCGCAAGCGTGCCGCTCTTTGAAAGATATTTATCTGTTCTTGCTCAAGGTTGGAGATGTTACAACGCGAAAGGTACAGAAGCGTAATGCTGTCATGCAAGAACAAAAAAGAAAAAATTGTATCATGTTATAACGTTATAATTTTCACGTTTTTACATAAAAAAATTCGTGTTATCACGTGATCGTTCATTTTCACTTTATATCGTGATAATTTTCACGTTTTTACATTAAAAATGTCGTGTTATCACGTGATCGTTCATTTTCACTTTATATCGTGATCATTTTCACGTTTTTACATTAAAAAT